>PITA01016792.1:0-45364 GCA_004023965.1 Spilogale gracilis
GTTCATATTATACATTTGCCAAGGTTCTGGTGGAATTTGAAAATTCCATTTATATAGGAATTAAAGAGTTCATATGTGCATATGTGAGAATTTGAGGTAGAGAATAAAGAGTTATTTCCAAGTTTTAGCATGGTATTTCTATAAAGTCACCTCAATATTTTATGAAACGTACCATTTTGATGGTAGGCTTATGATTAAAGTAAATGTAATTGAATATATTAGAAATTATTTTTGTTTTGCCACTTGTCTATACAATTTGGGATAGCCTCATTAGGAAGATGGAAGGTATGGACATAAGCCTAGATGAAAATAATTGGACTAATAGGGAAAAAAAATCTGGGAATTTTTTTTTAAAATAAACTAATGGTGGAGAGAAAACAGAGTTCTATTTTCTCAGAATTATATAATAAAAAATTTAAGTAATCGTTTTTTCTAATGGATAAACTTCAGTCTTAAAGAAATCTAAATGTAGAGAACTATAATAAAAATACCTCCCATAATCAACTCAATACTCTCTGTTCATAGCTATGTTATAGAAAATAATAGAAATTGTAGTAAAATCTGAAAAATCCAACTGTATCAGCTAATTCATCTGAGCAAATGCTTTACAACTCAGTTGTGTGTAATTAATCTGAGATTCATAGTGACACACTACAGTGCTGGAAGTATTTACTGAAATCAGAAATCATTAATCTAAGTGGATCAGTTGTATCACTGCTTTCGATGTAGTTTTAAAAGCAATCCCGGAAAAGTTTCCTTTTCTTTCCTCTATTATTTTAATAATCAGTGTTTGGGGCAGGTAATTTGGAATTTGGTTATCTTAAGAATCTAGGATCTAAAAATATTGTACCATTTTACAATTATAATTAAAATTGAACTATGAAAATAAAGCATAAGAAGCACTGATTCTCAAATAACGTGATTTTAATTCTTTGAATTCCTGTGTTTAAGAGATCTCTTAGGGCATCTATTGGCCAATGTTAGTATTACAGCTGAAAATGAGTAAAGCCGTGTGAACCATAGAGTTCTGTGTTTCAAAGTAATTTAAATACATGCTGATAAAGAATTTATGATGGAAATGTTCAGTGTTTATCGCTGGATTTAAAGTGTCATGCAAATACATGAAAACTAATATGGTATGGGAATTAGACTTTTAAAACTTTTGTAATAAGGTATTTACATTTTAACTTTTTCAAATTTTATGCTGTCTCTTAGAATCGGCATCTGTATGTCACTGGATTAGCTTCCTTCAGTATTTTTATTTAAAATTATGAGTATTTTAGTAGTGAGTGTCCAAAGAATTATTTTTCCAAATTGCAAAAGGAGCACCCACAGCAACATATGTTCTCTTGTTCTTTGAGAGAGGAATGTAAAAAGATAATAAGAATATGGCTATAAGCCTCTAGTTCATAAAGATTATATTATGTAAGGAAATATACTGTTAGGAGTGTAGATAATGTGTATATTTAGATAAATGGAGAAGTAATTTTACCCAAACAGCAACTTCCTAGACATTAGGCACAACAATGAGAAAGAATGGAAAAGGAATCTAGATCTCAAGGTTTAGCATCTGTGTGTATGTGTGTGCGTGTGTGTGTGTGTGTGTGTATGCCCGCGTGTGCATGCTATATAATATGAATATATTATTATATATTAAATAGTATATAAATTAATGATGCCATACCTAAATTATAAGCTATAATTAAGAGAGAAGTCATAAATTTTAGAAGCATATATAAAATACCACAGGTAAAAATCAATAAAATGCTACATGTAAAAGTGATGAATCCTCAAAGAGAAGTAAAGAATTTGGTGAAATGAACAATTACTGCTGATTTTTCTTGTTCTTTTTAGACTTCCCTGTACATATGATCTTTATAGAGCATATGAGCCAAAGCAGCTATCTCAGTTTGTTCCCAAGAATGATACCAGCATCGTCTGGGAGGAAATATGCTACGTAACAAACAGAGATGTATATAGACATTACTTTTCTTGAAGTCTCACTCCATTAATGTGTATTTCTGTTGTTTATTAATATCATGTGGAAATTACTTGAATTTAAACAAACACTGTCAAAAAGAAACTTGATAACAGTCTATGTAACAGATTAGAATTTTACAATATATTTCTCTTGTGTTCATTAATGCTGCTAACTGCATAATCCCAACTTCCCTCCTGTGAATGTGTCTGAATCACACTTTGTGGTCTCCAATGGTTGAATGGAGCCGTGTGCCCACTTCTGTACAAAGGATTATGAGTAGAGATGACACGTGTCACTTCTGGGCCGAGATTTTAGCGAGATCCTGCAGAGCTCCTTTTTCTTTGTCAAAGAAATTGGCAACATCTGAGATAAGTGGCTGCTCAGTTAGCCTGGATTCCTAAGGGACAACTGTGAACTGAGAAGCCGTTGCTGACTGTGATGGTTAATTTTATGTGTCAGCTTGACTGGGGCAAGGGAGGCCCTGATAGCTGGTAAAACATTATTTCTGGGTGTATGTCTGTGAAGGTGTTTCCAGAAAAGATTAGCATTTGAATTGATAGAATCATCAAAGATCTCCCTTACCAATGTGCATGGGCATCACCCAATTTACTGATGGCACCAACAGATAAAAACGGAGAAAGGGCAAAATCACTCTCTATTGGAGCTGGGATATCCATCTTCTCCCCATCCTCTCTTCAAATTCAAACCAGAGTTTACACCATTGCCCTTCCCACAACATTCCAATTCTCAGACTTTTGCACTCAGACTAAATTATACCAGCAGCTTTCCTGGTTCTCTGCCTTGCAGATAGCAGATCATGAGACTTCTTAATCTCTGTAATTGTGTGATCCAATTCCCATAATAAATTATTTATCTATTGCTCTATCTATTGATCTATTGAATCCTATTGGTTCTGTTTCTTTGGAGAACCCTGATTAATACATGCTGATTCATGATGAGCACAAAACATGAGGAAGAAATAAACCTTGGTTATTTTAGGACACTAAGATGTGAAATGTGTTTCAGGTCTTTGAGATTTGAGATTTTTTAGTCTGTTACTGCACATAGATAGCTTGAACTAATTAATAGATCACAATAATTGAGTTGATTTTAAAATAGTTTTATATACATCAATCCCTCGCAGCACCTTATTTAGAAATTAGCTGACATCTCTAGCTTCCTGCACGAATAATGTCACTGATCTCCTCAGATATAGATTTATTTATTCCCTAGGTTTCACATTTATCTGGAATTAAATAGAATAAATATCATCTTCTTTCTGTCTATTCTAAAATATGTTTAGGTTAGGTGAACAAAATAAAGTAACCCTGTATTGGCCTGAACAAAGTTTCTATCATTCTGACCCAGAAACATTATTCTCGAGCTAATTATTTGGCTTCTCTTCTAGACTTCGGGATGGCTTATGGTCTTTTAGTTAAGGATTTCATTTCCACCTACCAACTTTTATTCAAAATAAGAACAAAGCTTCTTCTTTAGTGGTAATTTCCAATTATCCCTTCAATTATCCATTCAAAAACCAGAAATCAGTTTTCTACTCTAAAACAAAAATGCTGGGAGTTAGAGATACAAAAAGTAACATATAACAAGGTCCATCCACGCTATTACACTACAATATAACAAGTATTAAAATAGGATAATGTGCCTAAAATCATCCCAGTCAGTGTGAGCCTTACATATATTTCTATGAAGGACTAAATTTCTGCCTTTAAAACTCATGCAGAAGAATTGGTTGGTATTGTCCATGGACATTGCTCCCAGGTATATAGATTCCGAAGAATTGCCTGCCTGTATTCTCTATTTCCATGTTCTACTTACCTAACTTAGCAATAGCTAGTTAGATGTATATTATCCTATACATCCACCTAAAATTGATGGTGAATGACTTGCTCCTTTGACTACTGTGAGCTGACGAAATGGCTCAATCACAGCATTTAAGCATCTTTGTTTTTTTGAAGCCAGCGGGGTGATCTAGTTTTGTTATGTCCCAGACTCAAACTAGTACCAGTCTTAAATTATTATGACGAAAAATAAGTACTTCATAATGTCCAATGAATTTCATCTAGAGTGCTAAGAAAATTTATGGGGAAGAAAACTAGCATTAAATCAGAAAACACATTGTGTCAAACAAAGACCATAGCATTTAGCTCCATGAAGTGGCCTTTTTTTGCCTATCGATGCTCTACACTACCAACAACTTCTAACACTTATATTGCTACTTGTTCTTCATAGGATGCATTCACGTTTGAAAATAGATCATTCATTCATTCATTTACTCATTCCTCAATACTGTTTTCTTTTGCTTGAATGTTAGCTAATTGAGTATAAAACCCAACTTGTTTGTATGTGTGTTCTGTGTGCCGAGAGCTGCCTAGTATAAGTGCTCAATATCTATTTATTGAATAAATGCATTAATATATTTGACAACACATTCACTTGCTATGCCTTTTAACTTTTTCAAAATCTACCTGTTCTTTAAGAGCATACTGAATGCTATTTCTTTACAAAACTTTATCTTATTTGCAAACTCTTTGTGACACTTTCTTCCTTTAGGCCACTGTAGATGTCTTTCATGATGCCCATTTGACTTCATTCAAAGATTTTTTGTTTGTTTGTTTTTGTTTCTTTTTAAGTTCCTCTCTCTAGTCACTAGATAGTGAATACCCTAGGAGGAAAAAACTAGGATTTATAAATTTGATAGCCATAAAAAACTAGGATTTATAAATTTGATATCAATAATGTGATGTGAATTTCTGGCTCACAATAAACATACCATCTATAAACATATATGTTTCACTTCTTCTGTGCTTGTTGTCTATTCCTAAACAAGCATTTGGCCATCTTTTATTGTTCACGTCTGTATCTTCATCTTCTAGACACTGATTAGCAGGCAGGAAAAGTCTAATAAATAGCTGTTCACGGAATAAAAGTTTGAACATTTTCCCACTGAATTTAACATTTCCTAAAATGTCACTTTACCTTGTCAATAAGACTATTAGCATATCATTTGGTAATTTATTTCAAGAATGTTATATTTTCTTATGAGAGTTTATAATGTTTATTTTACCAATCAATGTCTTAGGATCATTGGAATTTTAATTATGCCTAATTATTTATTTAACAAATGGTTATTTAATATTCTTTAGGTAGTTGAGGAATTGAAAAAAATAATGTTAGTTTCTAAGAACAATGGATAGAAAACTTATCATCTGAAAGTAAACAATATGCAGTTTGATTCTTAAGTTTCAAGTTCCTGACATTGTCTTAGCTGTCTTATTTTACTCTGCAAAGTATTTCATTGATTCTTAGTCTATACTTATCCTTGGTAAATGTAGGAGAGAAGGATATAAACCATGATAACTCAAGTATAGATGCTTCAAACTTAGACTGAAGTACAGAACTTTTAAAATAAACTCACATGGAAACTACTGACAAAAAAACACACTTGTTAGTCTTACATGGATATATAATACAGTTCCCTTTCACCACTATTTTATTAATGACACAACTTATAAGATTCCAAAATATTAAGAAAATGTTTGCTCAAGTTTTCAGACCAATATACAAAACATTACTATTACATATAGACTGTTTCTTTTTTTTTAAGATTTTTTTTTTAATTTACTCATTTGACAGGGAGAGACCACAAGTAGGCAGAGAGGCAGGTAGAGAGAGAGGAGGAAGCTCAGCAGAGAGCCTAATGTAGGCATCGATCCCAGGACCCTGAGATCATGACCTGAGCGGAAAGCAGAGGCTTTAACCTACTGAGCCACCCAGGTGCCCTAACATATAGACTGTTTCTATGTCATTTTAAATAATTCAATAGTAATGTTTAGGTTGAGTGATATGCCAACCATGTAATCACTGGCAATTTATTGGCTGAATTTATTGGCTGAATTTATTGTATTTGTTGAATGATTTTGCTTAAAAGCAGTAAGGAAATTTGGAAAACTTTAATTTCTATCAATGTAGTATTCCTTCTTGTCAGTAAAAATAAGATAAAAACTGCATCTTGCTTAATGAAAGCAACAATCAACAGACATATTTGAGATATTTAAAATATGTATAATCTAGTAATGGAAAAAATGTGTGACAAATAGATTAAATATTGTTGATTACAGGATTTAAATGCTATATATATTACAGTTATTTTATCTAAAACTAAAAATCAAGGTAATGTAATCTTTATAAAAATAAAAATTTAGAAGAAATATAATAGAGGTGTTATACATGAAAACAACTGTACTTAAATTATCCTCAATGGTGCATATCAATTAAGAATAGCAATACAATGCTACTAAATTGTTTCATAAAACCTTAGCCAAAGGAACTCTTGACTATTATTTATTTTACTGAATGGGCTTAAATTATTGAAAATAGTTCTATAAGGACATTTTATACTGAATAAATAAAAGTGTTCCATTAGCCAGTGAAATATAAGAAATTAAAAGCTATGAAGAAAAAGAAATAACACATTTTAAAATGAGTCTTGAAGATTAATATGCTCTATTTGCTATGTTGACTATTGAGCATAAAGTACCAAGACAAACTAGTAAAGAAAATTTATGAAAGAGCATTAAAGTAATCAGATGCCTTAGACTTAAGCAACAACTCAGTGTACGCATAATTCAAACTTTTGTTTGGTTATTTATTTATTTTTACTTCAAATCAGGCTCTATTACTGCCACACTGTTTTATACACTTACGAGACAAGTGACAACGTTCACTTAGCTATACAATGCCTGTCCTAGAATAATCTTAAGTGACTTTATAGAGCTGCTTGCTCCGTTTGGGTTCACAGACAACCTGCCTTATTACCTATCTTTGTGTTCGATTAAGAGTTCCAGTTCCCTTGTTTCAGTATCATTCTAACATTTAATCAATCCTAATTAAGGCCGAGCTGGGGATTCTCAATATGCTCCACCTCATCTATTACAAAAATTCATATTTTTCCCTATAAATGTTCATTACACTTGCTCCAGTGTTAACATTTTTATAAACTACTTTGACAAAGACAGATGACTAGATAGCAATTCAACTTTAACCATGTTTCAAGTCTATTTCCAAATATGAAAGAAAATATTTTAGCTTGTTTCTAAGTTACATTTTCAGTTATAGCACGCTGAAATACACACATGAATTAGACTGACTCATTGTTATATGAGTGAGGCTAAAATAAGGAAACTGTGCATTTTAGAGGAATAGCTTAATATGAGATGTAAAGGAGGGATTTTATTATTTGATTTACTACTTTAAGTTTTACGGAAATATATTTTATCTCTTCTGGTCAGGTGCTATAACAGGCCTAGGGTTGCAGCAATAACCAAAGAAAGAAGAGCGTACTCATTATTATTTTATAGTAGGAGGGAAAGTTGATCTAAAAATCCATGTTATTATAAGATAATATATTATGCTATAGTTATAAGAATTATGAAAAGTAGCTCATATAAGCATAAAGAGAAATGTATAGATAGAATGTCCAAAGTAGCCTGCCAAATAAAATAACTATTTGAATCTTAGTAAAGAGGAATGAAAGAGTCCTATAAATATTTGAAGGAAGTTTTCCATGTAGAAAGGAGAGCAAGGAGAAAAAAAACCTGCTAAGGAAAGCTAGTATGGCAAGATTGGATTAAACTCCAATGGTGGGCCAGCCATGTAGAGCCTTGTGATCCATTATAATTATATTTAGTACTGATTTTTTTTTTTGAGATTTTACATGGAAGAGAGCAAGAGGGCATAAGTCAGAGGAAGGGGTAGTGGGAGACACAGACTCCCCACTGACGAGGGAAACTGATGTGAGGCTCGAGATTGGGATCATGACCTGAGCTGAAGGCAGATGCTAAACTGACTGAGCCACACAGGTGCCCCTTGGTACTGATTTTGATGGGAAGTTATTGAGAGGTTTTGAGAAGGAAACTTTGGTTAACATCTTAAAATAATTATCTGATGGTTAAGTGAATAGTTGTCTTTAAGAGAATATAACTGTATACAGGGAAAACTGTTAGAAACCTGTTGCCATATTTCAGGTGAGAAGTGGCTATAGGAAAAAATACATTAATAGTACCTTAAAAGGATTACACACCATGACCAAGTAGGATTTACTCCTGGAATACGAGGATGTGTCAACATATAAAAATCAACTAATGTAGTATACTATATTAACAGAATAAAGGATAAAAAACATTTGATCATGCTAATTGATGTAAAAAAATTTGACAAAATTCAACACCCTTTTGTAATTAGAACTCTCCTGAAACTAGGAATAGAAGAAAACTGCAGCAGTGTAAGAAAGGCCATATGTGAAAATTTTATAGGTAATATACGGAATGATTAAAGACTGAACATTTTTCCTCAAAGATCAATAACAAGGCAAGAATGCACATTCTTGCCATCTGGAGTTCTAGCCAGAGCAATTAGTCAAGAAAAGAAAAAAGGAAAGCATCCAAATTGGAAAGGAAAAGTAAAAATATCTCCATTTGCAAATGATATAATCTTATATGTGGAAAATCCTATATTCCCCAGACACAAACTCTTAGAACCAATAGGTAAATACAGAAAAGTTGCAGGATATAAAATCAATAGGCAAAAATAATTTGAGTTTCTATATATCAACAATAAATAATCTGAGAAGAAATTATGAAAACAATCCATTTACAATACCACCCAAAACAATAAAATACTGAGGAATGAATATAACCAAGGAGGCAAAAGATTTGTGTAGTGAAAATGACAAAAAAAATGATGAAAGAATTTAAAATATATAAAAATAAACAAAATATATCCTATGCTTGTAAATTGGAAACTTAATTTTGTTAAGATGTCTCTACTACCCAAGAAGATCTATAGATTCAATACATCCCTATCAAAGTTCAAATGGATTTTTTTTTCAGAAATAGAAAAAAAATCCTAAAATTTTATATAGAATTTTAAAGGACACTGAATACCAAAACAATCTTGAAAAAGAAAAACAAAGTTGGAGCTTCACATATCCTGACTTCAAAACATATTATAAAGCTATAAGAATCACAGGAGGTGATACTGGCATGAAGACAGACTATATAAACCAATAGAATACCATAAAAAGCCCAGAAATAAACTCACACAAGTGGTCAAATGATCATCAACAAGGGTTCTAAGATCACACATTGAAAAAGGACAGTCTCTTCAACAAATGGTGTTCAGAAAACAAGAGGATGTCCACAAGCCAAAAAAAAAAAAAAAAAAAAAAAAAAAAAAAAAAAAAAAAAAAAAAAAAAAAAAAAAAAAAAAAAAAAAAAAAGAGAGAGAGAGAAAGAAAGAAAAAAGAAAATTTAAGTTCAACCCTATCGTATACCACATATAAAAATTAAATGGAAATATATTAAAAACCTCAAGTAAGGCTACAAAATCTCCTAGAAGAAAATATAAGGGAAAAGCTTCATGACATTGGAGTTGGCAAGGATTTATTAGATAGGATATAAAAAACACAGACAACAAAAACAAAAACTAACAAATAAAAGTACATCAAACTTAAAAATTTCTACATTTGAAAGAAAACAATCAACTGAATGAAAAGATTTATAAAATGAGAGACAATATCTGAAAATCATGTATCCAATAAGGGCTTAATACCTAGAAGATAAAAATAACTCCTACTATTCAACAACAAAAAACAAAAACTCTATTAAAAAAAGGGCAAAGGATTTGAATAGATATTTCTCCAAGAAGATATTCAAATGGCCAACAAGCATATGAAAAAATGCTCAACATCATTAACCATTACAGAATGCAAATGCATACCACAATGAGATATCACATCACACCTGTTAAGACAGCCACTATTAACCAAACAAACAAACAAACAAAAACCACAAAACCCAGAAAACCAGTGCAAGGATGTAAAAAAAGTTGGGTCCTTTGTTCGAGCCCTCGTGCAGTCAGTAGAAATGTAAAATGGAACAGCTGCTTTGGAAAACAACTGAGGTCCCTCAACAAATAAAAATGGAATCACCATATTATTTAGCAATTACACTTTTCAAGTATATACCCCAAAGAATTGAAAGCAAGATCTCTAAAAGGTACTTAACATCCATGTTCACGGAAGTATTATTCACAATAATCAAGAAGTAGGAGTAACTCAAATATCAATCAATGAACTGATGGATTTTTAAAAATGTGGTATTGGGGGCCTGAGTGGCTTAGTGGGTTAAAGCCTCTGCCTTCATCTCAGGTCAGGATCTCAGGGTCCTGGGACTTTACTTTATGGATAACCCTTGAGGAATTATGCTAAGGGAACTAAGCTAGTCACACAAAATAAACACAAGATGATTCCACTTATGTGAGGTATCCAAAGCAGTCAAACTTTAGAAACACAATGTAGAAAGGTTTCCAGTGGCC
The DNA here is from genome assembly GCA_004023965.1 of Spilogale gracilis. Classification (NCBI taxonomy): domain Eukaryota; kingdom Metazoa; phylum Chordata; class Mammalia; order Carnivora; family Mephitidae; genus Spilogale; species Spilogale gracilis. The sequence goes on from PITA01016792.1 coordinate 10,376, forward strand.
TGAATGTTGGGGAATTGGGGACTTATTGTTCAGTGGGGTAGAGTTCCAGTTTTTCAATGAAAATGTTTTAGAGCTCTGTCATACAATATGAAAATAATTAACACTGCTAAATGATACACTTAAAAATACTTAAGATGGTAATTTTTTGTTATATCTTTTACCCATAAACTTTTTTTTTTTTAAGTTCGTCCTCAAATTTATCTCTATCTCAGGAGAGAAAACTATTGGGTTAAAGAAAAAGGAGCCCTAGTATAATGTGGGTAGGAATGTAATTTGCACAGCCACTGTGGAAAATAGTTTGGCGGTTTCTCAGAAAATTAAAAAACAGTATTATTATACAATCAAAAAATTCCACTCGGGTATTTACCCAAAGAAAATGAAAACACTAACTTGAAAAGACATAGGCACCCCTATACTTATTGCAGCACTATTTATAATTGCCAAGATATGGAAGCAGCCTGTGCCCATGAATGATGAATGGATAAGAAATATGTGGCATGGGGACACCTGGGTGGCTCAGTTGATTAAGAATCTGCCTTTGGTTCAGGTCATGATCCCAGGGTCCTGGGATCAAGTCCTTGCTTAGCAAGGAGGCTGCTTCTCCTTCTCCCTCTGCCTATAGCTCCCCCTGCTTATGCACTCTCTCTCTCTCTCTGACAAATAAGTAAATAAAATCTTTTTTAAAAAGTAGCATGTACATTTACCCATACACACCCACACACCCACCTCTATAACCCACATACAGAAATACTATGCAGCCATAAAAAAGGATACAATTGTACCATTTCTGACAACTTGGATGGATCCAGAGGGTAATATGCTAAGTGAAATAAATTAGACTGAGAAAGACAAATACATGTAATCTAAAATCACCATCATTACAACAAATGGATAAGCAAACAAAAACCAGAATCAGAACTATAAATACAGAGAGCAAACTGATGGCTGCTAATAGGGAAGTGGTTGGACAAAACAGGTGATGAGGAGTGAAATTTACAGTTTCCAGTTATGGAATGAATAGGTCTCAGGAATAAAAGATGCAGAATATGGAATATAATTAATGATATTTTAATAGTGATATAAGGAGGCTGATAGTAGCTACACTGGTGAGTATAACACAATGTATAAACTTGTTGAATCACTATATTGTACCTGAAACTAATGTAACATTGTGTGTCAACTACAAAAAGAAAATAATAATAATAATAATAATAATAAAGTATTGTTTATTATAGAAAGAATTAAAATTGTGATTCACCTCTAAGTCTGCCTTGATCCAAAAAGTAAATTTTTAGACCCTCCATATTGATAGTTACAAGTTGTCTACTTGAGGCAGAAGTCCAAGTTTAAGGGCTAGATCAATGCAATATTTTTTGTTACTTTGTTTTGTTCTGTTTTGTTTCCATGGGTGTGAACAGGGGCAGGGTGGCTTAAGACTGATTTGATTCCAGAGTTTTATAGGTACTTTTATTGTATCAGATATTTCCCAGAGCCTATTTCTAGATTGTGTGTGTGTATGTGTGTATGTGTGTGTATTTATTAATAATGAATCACCAGCATATAGATTTGAGGATCACAATATTTTTTTCTGAGATTTTATTTATTTATTTGACAGGGAGAAACACAGCTAGAGAGTGAACACAAGCAAGGGGAGTGAGAGAGGGAGAAGCAGGCTTCCCGCCGAGCAGGAGCCGCATGCGAGGCTCGATTCTGGGACTCCAGATCATGACCTAAGCAGAAGGTAGACACTTAACCAATGAACCACCCAGGTGCCCCAAGGATCACAATATTTTTTAAAAGATTTTATTTATTTATTTGACAGAGAGAGGGTGTGCGGGAGCACAAATGGAGATCAGCAGACAGAGGGAGCAGAAGAGGAAAAAGGAGGTTCCCTGCCCTGCAGAGAACCAGATGTGGGGCTGGATCCCAGGACCCTGAGATCATGACCTGAGCTGACAGTTAAAAGACTGAGCCATTCAGGTGTCCCAGGATCACAGTAATTTTTAACCTCATAAATGGAGGAAGCTGATATTATTGGTTTATTCTCTACCTTTCAGAAAACAGATTCCTAAATAGAGGCCAGTAGATATAATACCAGTGGTTTTACATATGAGGACGTAAGGACAACAGAGGCAGTGAAGGAAAGGACATGGCTGGCTGGCTACAGAGAATGTCTACTACGATACAGGTCCATTGCCTAGTTTATAGTAATCTCTATGATTACTGATTGATCATTGTTTAAATGAGTAAATGATTCTTTCATCAATTATGCTCCTCTCTTCCATGGTGTAGAATGTAGCCAATCTCAGTTATAAGATCAGGGCAACTCCTGATTTGAGTTACTGGACAATAAAATGTAATGCTTCCCAGGTTTAGCATCATTATCCTCACCTTGCACACACTTCATTCACTGAAGTTCATTCTTCCCACTGAATTTTTCTCAAGCTAATATATAAATTCTCTTCTTTCCCATTTTTCCTATTTTCATTTCTTCTCCATTTTTATTCATAATGTTAAAGTTATATTCCCTTTTTCTGTAACGGTGCAGCTTTCTCTCATCTCTCCTGATTCAATCATGACTTCCATGAACTCCTGACCCTTATTGCTTCCTTCCTCTATCTCTTAAGCAGCCTTGTTATCTACAGCATTTCCTCTCTGCTTTCACACATGCTCATTTTCCTATTTCCCAGAAGCATGACATGTAAACAAGTGTGCAAAGGAAATGGCAGAATACTGCCTGGTATCTTCTAAGAATTAGGACATTTCTATGAAAACTGTTAATATTTAGGATACATACAATCATCCTTTTGTCAGGATTCCAGATACAGATGAGTAAATTAAGGATCTTGGCAAAACAGAACTTTTCTTCTTTCTTCTTTTTTATTTTCCAAAATATAAACTAAAACTCAATTTAGCATTTATTTTATTTTTTTAAGATTTTATTTACTTATTAGAGAGAGAAAGAGGGGGACATGAGAAGAGGAGAAACAAAGGGAAAGGAGAAGCAGGCTCCCCACTGAGGAGGGAGCTCAATGTTAGGCTTGATTCCAGCACCCTGAGATCATGACCTGAGTGGAAGGCAAACACTTAACGGACTGAGCCACCCAGATGCCCCCACTTTAGCATTTATTTTAAAGATATGGAATGTCTTAGAACAATAATTTTATATTATTTATATATATAACTCCTAAGTCACCTTATTACTAAAAAAAAAAAGGAAAAGAGTATCTATTTATTTAGCAGACTGATTTTGTTTTGCCTTTTTCTTTCTTTCTTTTTTTTTTACATTAGAATGATACATTGCCACGTCTATTCCATACACATTTCCGTCAGTATAGTCACCACTTCCACTCTGTGAAAAAGTGATCCCTTTTTTACCCTCAGCTGAAATAATTCTCCATCACGCAGGAAGTATCATGTTCCATTCTAACTCTTGGCATCGCCACTCTTCCCACATTTGTTTGACTGCTGATCGCACGGTACCGCTAGTACTGTACCGTACAAAAGCCAGCAGTTGCTTAATGTTTGCTAATTGATCAGTTTTCTGTTTTAGTGTTTTGTAGCAAACGTCTCAATAATATTTAATGATAAAGTTATGAGAATTATTAAGGCTGATATCATACAGGTGCCTCACATCAGTCAAAGGGTATATGACCAGGCAAAAAGAGCTCTTGGAAGTTATTTACTCTATCTTTGACTTACAAAAAATTATAGAAGTATGGTTTAAAAACATATTTTTGGTCTGCTTCAAAAATTCCATGAATTCTGTTATGGTAACTTATAAAATTTGCTAAAGCAATTTTATTTAAACCAAGGGCAATGAATCCTGTTTTTTTTCTTTAATTTGGGTATCTGTAATTGAAATGACTGTACTCTAAACATGCATTTGCAAATAGGGAATATACTCTTTTAACATTCCTCATCTGAAAATAGGTCATCATTATATTTCAATACATGAGGTATACATTGGAGAGCAACTGTTAATGCTCTTCCGGTAAGAACTCAGTCAGGAAATCAGATAGAACTCTCAAATTGAGTAGTTTAAAGAGAGTTTAACATGGGGATTGTTTACAATGTGAGCCAACGATGAAATATGTCCTTTAAAAATATATATATGTTGGAGTTTTAGCTCCTAGAACCTCAGAATGTGACCTTATTTGAAGGTAAGGTCTTTATAGAGGTGACCAAGGTAAAAGAAGGTCATTATGCAGTCCTTAATCCAATATGACTACTGTCCTTTTAAAAACAGGAAACTTGGATACAGAGAAAGTCACACACAGGAAATTACCATGTAAACATGAAGGCGAAGATAGGGGTGATATACCTTCAAGTGAGGTAATGTTCCAGCAATCCCTAGCAATCCATTAGAAGCATGGAATAGATGACCCCTGGGAGCTTCAAAAGGAACAGATCCCGTGGATACATTTGTAACAACACTGTCAGTGATCTTAAGGGTTAACTTATCTCAAGCTATGCACGTCTTGTTTGCTGACCTAAGCCCTGTACTTTGTAGCAGAACTAACCTACTGTCCTTGAGATTTTGCAAACCACTGGACCGGATCTGATCACTTTCGAAATAACCATCACCAATGTTAGCCTGTCTGTTCAGATCATGCTGACAGATGATTAACTGCGGACCACCAGCTCCTCCTACACGGAGCTCACCATTTCCTCACCTTCCTCTTTAGAAGCTTCCTGCTTCACCTAGACTCATGGAAATGTGTTTGGGCCATTGTTCCACCATCTTCCCAGATTTCTGGCTTCCTGAATAAAGCAACTTCTCCTTTTCCGCCATCATTTGTCTCTTGAGTATTGATTTTCTAGTGGAAAGAAGCCACCCAGGTCCAGAACTGAGTTTTCTGTCTGGTAACATCTTGATTTCAGACTTCTAGCCTTGGAACTATGAGACAACATATGTTTGTTTTTTAAGCCATCTTGTATGTGATACTTTGTTACAGCAGTCCTAACAAGCTAATATAAATGGTATAGGAGAAGCCTAAGGCATAGTGCCACCTGTGTCACCATCCACTCATAAACCCTTCCAAGTTTGAAACGGCAGGTGAGATGGGAACGTTACTAGATCTATGAAAAGGAGAGATGTTAGGGAGATGCTTGCATTGCAAAAGGTGAGACTTTACTTAGAGGGATGCAGCTAGTCAGGGAAACCCCTTGAACTGGAAATAGAACCTTAAATTTGTTTGGATTTTTCCATTTCTAGATGTCCTTTTGATATCACCCATTCATTACCTCAACTGGAAAGCCCATTGATGTAGTCCTCCAAAGTCTCAGGTTCAAGAGGTACAGATTAGAACAGAGACAGGTAGTGACCCATCTGGAGAGATAGAGGAAAGTTATTCGTCACATACTGAGTAGCTTTTAAAGTATGCTTCATTCATTCACTTCTTAGTAAATGTCTGCTGAAGTATTATTTTAAATGCTTTTTTAAATATTCATTTATGTATTTGAGGGAGGAAGGACAAAGAGAGAAGGAGAGAGAGTCTCAAGCAAACTCTGCGCTGAGTGCAGAGCCCCACACAGGCTCCATCTCATGACTGCGAGATAACAACCTGAGCCCAAACCAAGAGTCAGACACTTAGCTGACTGCACCACCCAGGCATCCCTAAAATGCTTTTCAATAAAAGGTGCTATTTTTTTAAAAGATTGTATTTATGTATTTGACAGAGAGATACACAGCTAGAGAGGGAACATAAGCAGAGAGAGTGAGAGAAGGTGATACAGGCTTCCCCCTGAGAAGGGAGCCAGATACAGGGCTCAATCCCAGGACCTTGGGATCATGTCCTTACCCAAAGGCAGACGCTTAACGACTGAGCCACCCAGGCGCCCCTAAAAGGTGCTACTTTAAAAAACTCTTTAGGTCTAGTTAATACTACTTTATCATTAAAGATTCCCACACAATAAGCACTGATCAGAAGACAGAATAATAATCACAGAAGATAGGAGAAAAAAGGCTAGTAACATTCATTGTTAAGAATTTTTTTTAAAAAAGAACCTGTTTATAATTTAAGCATTTTATACAAACACAGTGAGAAAATATCTATTTTATTTGAAAGTTCATATTAAATTAAAAGAGTATTACATTGGGTGCCTGGGTGGCTCAGTGGGTTAAAGCCTTTGCCTTCGGCTTAGGTCATGATCTCAGGGTCCTGGGATCCAGCCCCGCATCGGGCTCTCTGCTTAGCGGGGAGTCTGCTTCTTCCCTCTCTGCCTGCCTCTCTGCCTACTTGTGATCTCTCTCTCAGTCAAATAAATAAACAAAATCTTTTTTAAAAAAGAGTATTATTTTGTTATAATCATAAGGCACACGTTTTCTTTACAATATATTTACAACATATATATGCATTTATAGTAAATATTATATGTATTTACTTACATACACAAATACATATACTTACAATATACATACACATATATATTTACAATACAACATTTATACAGTATATACAATTATACTATATATATTTACAATACAATACAGCCCTGATAGAAGCCTCGGAAATAATTTTAATTATCCAGAGATGACACGGAAATAAAAGACTACATATTGGCGTATCAACACGGGCCTTTCAAAGTATAACCAAGCTATATATGATCAAATACCTACTTATGAAATATTCAACTGTTAATGTTTTAGAAAATCTCAATGTCTAAATTACTGAGTTTGTTTAGAGAATCTGTAGGTTTCGAGTACAGTGCACATTAGGGGTATAATCTTAATTGTCTGCAACCCCAGAATAGTTTCCAAGCTTCCAAGGGGAGAAGGGACTTCAGCAAGGTGTATAATCATTCTACATCTCAGTTTCCTCATCTGTGAAATGGAAAAATTGATGCTACCTCTTAATGTTACTCTGATACAGTAACATTGCACAGCTTGTGTAAACTGCCTAGCATATAACCTGATACATGATAGTAATAGTAACAGTAGTTATAAGAGTGGTGGTGGTACAACTATTTCTACCCACCGCCTGGACTATACATACAAACACTACCTTATAAACATTGCACTTGTACCTTTTCTTTGGATATTACATCCACTCATTTCATCTAACTGCAGGTCATTCCTCTTAGAGCTATGCTGTTCTAAAATAATGACACCACTTAACATCTTGAATGAGCTGCTTCTTCACACAATTTCTCTTTTTTCTTGTACACAGGATTCCTTCATAATCATTTACAGGATTTTTTTTTCTCACATCTCACTGTAATCTGCTATAGATATTTGCTTTCTAGGTGATATTTTCTATAAAATCCTCATCTCCCTTTACCTTCTGTTCAAATAACTCAAAATATACACTATCTTTTTACTCTCTGTCACTTTTTAACCCATCTGTAAGTTAAAATTCAAAGGCTTAGAATACAAAGTTTCATTTATTCAAGTTAAATAAGCCCTAGAGCTTTACTGTACAGCATAGAGCCTATAGTCAATAATATTGAATTGTATCTTTTTAATTTGCTAAGAATAGAAGATCATATATTAAGCATTTTTATTAAGCATTTTTATCACAAAAAATGAGACAGATACATAAATAGAGAAGGAGGAAGCTTTTGGAGGTGATGAATATATTTATGACATAGATTGTGGTGGCCATTTCACTGGTGTATATTAATCTCTAAACTCATTGACTTGTATACATTAATAGGTAATGCTTTTGGTATGTCAATTTATGTTCAGTAAAGTGGTATAAAAACTGCAGAATCAGATCCACATAGAGAGAAGATATTGGATTTACAATTGTAAAATACAAAATGCAAAATCATTGCATTTAAAGTAATAAAAGAGCAAATTTAAACATGAAGAAAAGCCCTAACTGAAATTGATAAATGTAAATAGGGCTAGTGATAGGTCTATACAAAGTCAAAGGAAACACAAATATTGAGAATTCCAAAAAAATGAAAATTTAATAATGCCAATCACTTGATTCCATTAAAAAGTCTTCAGGGGCACCTGGGTGGCTCAGTTGGTTAAGCGACTGCCTTCGGCTCAGGTCATGATCCTGGAGACCAGGGATCAAGCCCCACATGGGGGCTCCCTGCTCAGCGGGAAGCCTGCTTCTCCCTCTCTCACTCCCCCTGCTTGTGTTCCCTCTCTGGCTGTGTTTCTCTCTGTCAAATAAATAAAATCTTTAAAAAAAAAAAAGAAGTCTTCAGTCCCCTTTATAACCTCCTCTAGTTTTTCTCTGACCTTATCAGTACTCACTAAGAGATATGGTTTTCTTCAAGTATCAACTTTCCAGATTAAATATTTATCTCTTTATTTAAAGGAATGTTTTATTCTCAGAACCACTTTAAAATTTTATTGATAAACCTGGTACATCACTAATATTTACCTAGTTAGTATGATTTCCCTGATTTTTAATGTAATATAAAGTATATTATCATCATTTACTTTGAGTACTTGATCATAGTAACCTAAGGCTCCTATCCTCATTATATATAATGTAAATTGTTTGGGAAAATATGAGAGATATCAAACACCTTATAAAAAATTACTGTTTGTGCTAGGAGGTGAGGGCTTGCTATACAAGATAATATAGGCAAAGGAAAGAAAAATCAATTGTGAAAATATTAGAAAATATGAACTTCTATGTTAATAGAGTTTTTAAAATCAACTGTACACATAAAAGTGACCTATATAGCTAGAAATGCTGCAGACAAATATAAACTGTCATCTTAGTATGTGGAGTGAAAAAATTTACAGGAAAACATTAAGTGAACGAATCCATAATAATTGAAGCAGCCTTCTCAAAAAAAAAAAGGATAAATAAAAATGCTCTTAGGCCAAGAACATAATCACAATCCCTTCCACGTTAGTGACATAACATTCCCAGTTACTCAGGATCTAAACCTTGTAATCACTGTTAATTCTTCACTCTCTCTCATAATTAGCATTTAACATCTGTGTCCTATTTCTTTTATATCTGCAACATTGCTCCATTCCGTTTGTAATATTAATTATTTCCTTTCCATTTTCCCTGTTCTAATTCAGATTTTCAGTACATTTCCTGAGATGATGGAAGTGGGCACCTAATCAGTTTCTCTGCTGCAGATCTTTCTTCTCTTCATTCCCACATATACATTTGTTTCAGATTAATCTTTCTGGATCATAGCCCTCATCATGTCATTATCACACTAAAAAGCCTGTCATGGTTCCCCATTGCTCCAGTGACCATAAAATTTGTCATCCAAACTGGAAGACATTTGAGAGTGAGAGAGGCATGATTAATAAACACTCTCAGGCAACAGGTAGAAACAAGGATTGTTCTAGTTGGATGGAGAAATATGGTCATTCTACCCACTGCCACAAACCACCCATCATTCCCCACAACCTATTTTTCTTTTCTTTTTTTTTTCAAGATTTTATTTATTTATTTGACAGAGAGAGAGATCACAAGTAGGCAGAGAGGCAGACAGAGAGAGAGGAGGAAGCAGGCTCCCTGCTGAGCAGAGAGCCCAATGTGGGGCTCGATCCCAGGACCCTGAGATCATGACCTGAGCCAAAGGCAGAGGCTTTAACCCACTGAGCCACCCATGTGCCCCCACAACCTATTTTTCTATTCAAAATGTTCACATCCTTTCATACTAGCTGAATTACTTTATATCCCTACTACTCACCTCAATTTTCACATCAGTGGATTATGGATTGTTAACTCCAGGTTTTTGTGAGAATAAAATGAAAGAGTATATAAACACATGAAACACATCAGGCATGCATGCAACTGTCGATTTGATTCACTTAATGTCATTAAATTAATCAGAGTATTCTCAATACAGAATATTGTTAATCAGTTCCATGTGGGAAATTTTACTCCTGTTGATATCATTAAATCATAAGTAACTAGTGTGTTTAAGACACATTGAGGGGCACATGGGTGGCTCAGTCAGTTAAACGTCTGCCTTAGGCTTAGGTCATGATGTCAGGGTTGTGGGCTCCCTGCTCAGCAGGGAGTCTGCTTCTCCCTCTCACTCTCTTCTGTGCTCTCTCTCTTTCTTTCTCTCTCTCTTGAATAAATAAATAAAAACCTTAAAAATAAATAAAATAAAATAAGTTGAATACATTTCTGTAGAAATTTTTATTATTTAATTTTGCCTTTAACTATGGTAAATCCAAAACTGGATTAATAATACTATAATATTTGGATGCATGCACACATAAGTTCATTTTCACTCATCATTTTTTTGTTGTTGTTGTTATTTTAACATTGGAATATGCACACACACATTACTGTTTTTAACAACATTGTACGAATAAAGTAAAAGTGTAAATTTTCATTCAAATTAAATTATATCATCATGTGTTCCTTAAGAATTTATAATTTGTGTTTCTAAAAGACTTATCTTTTAATTATGTATGGTACTTGATGTCGCCTTCATTAAACAGTTACAGACATGTTAAATTATATCTTGATTAGGAAGTTAAAAATAAACACTTGCATAAAGGAATACCTCTGGCATATGTCAGAAGGTTATTCTGCTATTAATCCTATAATCAATTCATTATTTCATACGTAGATTTATTGAAAATAGTCTCCAATGAAATAAATTTGATCTAATTTGAGTTATATTTTTCAGTGCATTATAAATCTGCCTATATTCGGACATCATTTTCTACAGTTAAAAATCAAATTAGTAAGAGTCTGTTTCCTCTATTTTAATTTGTAGAATTAAATTGGGTAATAGTAATAACATTTTCCATCTATTCTTGTTTCCTTAGTCATTTGATATAATAGAATAAAAATTACTTCCAGTGTCTTACTTTTCTTTTTTCAACTTTTAGGTCACTATGTACATATTAATGCATCATTAATTTGCAGTGATATAGTTGTACATTTTTGTAGTAAAGAGATTTTTGTGTATCTTTTTTGTTATTTCAATTGTCATTTGTGTTTATGGTTAGTAAACTGCACAATAACAGTTTAAATTTAGTGAGATTTATCACTATTCATCTGATGATGGACATTCTCCCTCAAATACTCACAACAAATTAGAAATAAGGAATATTTTCTATTTATTAATCTGTGCCAGCCTTTAGAACCCACTCAAACAACTGTGTTTTGCTTCACTAAAGAAAAGTGTGATCTTTTGTAACTCCTGTCAGATCTACTCTAATGTATATGCAGAGCAATTTAATATCACTGTTTCTGATTAATATTTTAAAATATTGGAATGTTCTTAACAGTACAAAGTTGAGCCATTTGACTATCTTACAGTTGGCTTTAAGTGCTATTTGTTGAGAAACTCCTCTTAGTAGCAAAGCAGCTTTAACCCATTCCTCTTTTCATTAGCACGAGTTCCAAATCAATGAAATCTGAAATATTGATCAGTTCCTTATAATATTGTAAAAAGATTCAAAATCTTGGAGCACCTGGGTGGTTCAGTTGGTTAAGCCTCCTACTCTTGAACTCAGCTCAGGTCTTGATCTTGGGGTCATAAGTTCAAGCCTTGTAGTGGGTTCCATGTTAGGTGTAGAGCCTACTTTAAAAAAAAAAAAAAGTCTAAAATCCCTTTGGTCAAACTGTATTATTGAAACTACCTTCATTAAGTAAGAGTCAAATTTATCACAAAAATTGGAATTAGTACAATAAAAAGCCCATTACCTAGAAAAGTATTAGTTTAAATTCTCTACAAAGCCAAGAATTCTTAAGTTTATATTTTCTGAACCAAAGTTTATAATTATTAAGGTAAATATATACAGACTAACACTCAAAATATAAATCCGAGGTTTTATCTTAATACTTTTTAAACCTCCCCTCTGGTAACCATCAGTTTTTTTTCTATAGGAAGGAGTCTGTTTCTTAGGTTGCCTCTCTTTCTGTCTTTTTCCCTTTAATTATTTGTCTTGTTTCTTAAATTCCACATATGAGGGCATATGGGAAAATTTTTAAGTAGCAATACGAAGTAATTAAATCTATTTGGACATCAATAGTCACCTGGAATGACTTGCTTGGAATCAAGTAAGGCTAAACTTCCTTAGTAAAGGAGTATGTGCTATGTACTCTGGCTTCTGTTGTCTTATTCTGGTCACTTAAACAGACCAAATCCCTATCCCTACCCCAATCAAGCATTTCACAAGAATTTATAGTAACAGCTGCAAGATGTCCTTACTAATCAAGTCAATGTATAGAAACCAAGTCTCATTCAGATTGTCCCTCTTTTATTTAGTTCTTTAGTGTATTTGGGAGTCTATGGCCTGTCTTTGAGGCCTTCATTACAGATCTGAGGACCTCTTGGATACACCATGATGTTCAATAACAAAAATGTCTTTATAAGTAATTTTGGTATTTGATTCCTCCACAGAATCTAGAATTTAATAAGAACAATCTAACAATGTGGAGAAAAAAAAAAAACAAAAACAAAAACCTGGGCAGCTACCCAGGACTACCTCACCTGGCCTTCTCAAATATAAGGCATCAAGAAGGCCCTTTTGGAATTCTGTAAAATAATATTTGATGTATTAGCAACTTTATAAATTATAGTAATACTTCTAGGAAAGTGTTTTCTAGAAATCCAGAAAATAAGTGTGGTGGTACTTTATATAGTGATTGTAATAAAGAAAACCGATGTTCTATAGGCAATGATCTATGTAGACACAGGTGGGTCTTGCTACTTTTTTGATAGAATTATTTTAATATTACTACTACTTTATGAAAAACAGTATTTTTACTTTTGATATGAAAACATTTCCAATTATAATAATAAGACATTTTTTGTTATTAGTAGGTAAAAAGAACTGTATTCACGAAGGATATTTTGTTGGTGATGAAGTTTTCCTAAATTGGCATGATTCACAACCATTCAACAAGTAGTAGCTCAAAAGCTTCTATTCTGAAAAGAATAGAAGCATTATTATAAAATCTATTATTGAAGTTATATTCCAAATTAGCTGATTTCACTAAATAAGTAATAAAGAAGTCACATTTAATTTTTCATTTGTTTCTTCCATTCTTAATTAAACATTAAACACTATCCATTATGCATATATATAATAGATTACTGAATCTATATAGGTAGATAGATTACTGAATCATAGTTCAGGATATTAAGGATTTTATGATACATGTGGATTACCTGAAAAGAAATTAAGGCCTTTAAATGGACTAATAAAGTTAAGGGCAATTGGGGATTTTTTGCTGTCTGAACATCCAGTCTATTAGTGAGCTCATTATTATACCTCACCTTTTTTTGCTGAAATGTTAAAAAATGATACTTCAATTCATTCCTACATCTACTATATAGTACATTTGTTCATTTTATAGATATTTTTGATGATTTATTGAAATAATTAGGAATCTTTGTGATCTATCCATCAAGGTGATTAAACTTTTGAATTGTGAACAAAAATTACTTTGTCTACATTTTGCTGATGCGAGGATATTCTTATTTTGACTTAATACCTACTTAGAGAAGAATTGTGTCATTGTAGATATGCATTTGTGTGTGCATGGAATCACACCCAGGAGGTTGATGCTTTGGAGTGGTACTGAGTAGAAAGGTCAGACATTGTGTTCAAACATTACCTTTATGTTAATTCAAACTTTCCTGAAAGCTGGTGTGATCATTTTAATATCCAATATTCAGAAGTCAACTCTTGACATTTTCTATCTGATGAGAACAAACACACCCAGAAGAACTGATAAATCATTTACTAAACAAATATTGAATAAAAGCTATCCCTTTTCTAAGCATTATGCTAAGCTAAGAAGATAACATTTTCTTTCAGTCAGATTTAAAAAAAGGAACAATAATAATGCAATATTGTAATGAAATAATAAGTGTGTGTTTAAACCTAAAAGTAACTAACATTTATTTTGTGTTTTTTTCCTTTGGATGCTGATCTACCCCTTTGTATAGACGAGGAAGCCGAGGTCATAGAAATGTCTAATTTACCCAAGTTTGCACAATGTGAAGCTGAGATTTGGGTCCGTACTCTACACACTATACTATTTTAACAAATGGCTAAGAGAAACATAAGTTTATACTACACATTATTATGGCTGATAGGATATATGTCCATAGATAAAGAATTTCAATTGTGTATGGGGTAAATTTAATTTAAATGAATTTAAAAACACAAGCAAAAATATTAACCCTATGATGTATTTGGACCTATAAAGTTAGTGGGAAAATGTATTTCTTAATTTTTTTTTTCAAATCTGAGTGTCTATCTATATTTATCTAAGAGAGACATGTATAGACATATATAAAACTTTTTTCTCTATTTCTGTTACACAACCCAGAAATGAGAAGCATCTAGACTCTTTCTCCAGAATCGACACAATTACAGTTTGAAATGCTAAAAGTGAAATTGTGAAGCTATTTTAAATGTAATCACTTTGTTACTCTGTAATTAATGTATATTTTTTTATCCTCCTCCTCTTCCTTTTTTCAGTGTAATGAAATATAAACTTGAAACATTAAAATATGATTTAATATTTGGATAGTTTGTTGTGTTGTATCATATTTTTGTGTGTTGTTAAATTTGATTTGTTATAAAATATTATGCATCTGTAATGAAAGATACCTGTCCTCTTCTTTCCCTGTATTGCCCATTCCAGCTTTAAAAAGAGGATGATATTGGCTTTGTGTATGAATGAGTTTAGTAGTGTTCTTTTCCTATGAGTTTGTTCAAAGATAATGTTTTCTCATCCTTAAATGTTACACAGAAATCAACTTTTGAACCATCTCAGTGTATGGTTTTAATTGTGGGAAATATTTTGATTACAAATTGAATTATTAAATCTAGGGATAATTATATTTCTATGACTATTTCTTATTACATTTACCTACTCTTCCTGATTTTCAGCATTTTTTCCCCTCATGATAAAATCTTTGGGGATGGCCTAATTCTACTGCAGCTTAAAATTATGTGTAATAATAAAATCACAATGAAATAGTAGTTTTTGTAACCTCTGCTGATCTTGACATCTTTAGGACTGGCAAAAAATACTTTCTGGGTGTGCACAAGTACACTAAGGTATTTTTCAGCACTTCCTTTTCTAAATCATAATTTCACTTTTTCTCATTTGAATCATGTATTTCTGGAAATTAAATGGTCTTCAAAAGGAGCAGGAATTTTCTATCAAATTGATATTGGTTTCTTTGACAAGAGTGATATACAATCACAAATTGGTCAAATCTCTCATTGTTTTGGTTTTATTTTTCATCTATTCCAAGGAGTAGGCAATTTATTTTCTCTTGTACCACAGAGCTTATAATGGGAAATCATTTGATTTATATGTAAATGACAAACTATAACCTAGTTTCAGGTACCAGAGCATTTCTTCTTTTCTCAAGTTCCTTAGACTGTTGTGTTTTCCCCTTACAAGAAAACATAAAATTGTAGACATGATTCAAACAATAAATATCTATGTTACCATATCAGATGTAAGCCCTCACTACTGTTCTCAAGCCTTTTTGCATACAAAATAATTTTTTCTTTCAATGTCAGGTCATAGTGTATTCTTTTTCCTAAAGGTCTACCAAGTGCTGGTTAAATTTAACAAGCGTAGTTCCAAAAATAGACATAATTCAATTGAAGTGAAGACAATGTTAATGGCTCTGGCCAAGATATTGTATGCATAAGCATTTGCAGTGGAATTGTGACTGCTGTTTGGTTGACTGTGATTATGAAATTGTAATATACAACCGGATTTTTATCTACTTTTAATAATGTGCAAATTTTCTTGTCTTACAGTATTAGCTAAGTTCTCCCCAACAGTACTAAAACTATTAGTAAGAACTGCTATAAGTATCTTATTCTTGAACTCAATGGGAATATGTTCCAGATTGTTATATTTAACTATTTAACATTTATTTCCTGTTATTTAGGGTAAGTAGACTTCATTGTGTGTGATTAGTTTCTTAAATTGCTATCTTATTTTAGTTTTTATTTTTATCAAGTGTCTAGGTATAATCTATATTTACTTTGAAGTGTTACGTAATTCAGTAAGGTTTGTTAAAAATACATCACTGCCCTCTTCCACTGATAATCTCCCAAAAGCATTCCATTACTATTCTTTCATCTGATGCCTTGGTACTAATCTCTACATCTATAAATTGTTATTGAATGAACCCTACCTACACACCCACCCAAGCACCCACCTACCCCCCTCACACATACACATAATAATTTCAAACTCCTTAATGTATTTTAAGTACAATATTCATTAGAACAAATTCACACTACACTGATTAAAATAACTTTAGATACATCACGATCTCAGAGAAGAAGCCTCTCAGATCTGGGGTTCAGGCAGCTAAGAAATGAGCACCAACTACTTGACGCTAGTACTTTTGAAAGGTTATGGGAACCTTGTTCTTACAAGCCAAATGAACCTGGACACTGGGGCAAGCTGGTGGCTCTGGAGGGATGCAGACAAGAATAGAAAATGATGAAAAGAGAGGAAGTTGCTTCTGCATTTCTCCTGCCTCCTAATCTCCTTTGTGCCTCAATTTATATAAAAACAGCTGGAACATCCCTGTCTCACCCATCTTCTGCCAGAGCGAGCTTCAGCCACCTCATCTTATACGGACAGTAAATAGCTTTTCCTCACAGGCTGCAGAGGCTGTCACTTCGCCCAACTGCCAGGAATCTATCTTGAGAGTTAGCAGCTAAATCCTGACTGCCTGAGCCCAGTAGTTCACACATAACTTGCTGGAAAGGCTGTAAGTAGAAGATAGAGTAAAAGGGCTAAATTCTCTCAACTGCAAATCCCAAGTGTCCCACTACAGTTCCTAACTGCTGCATACCCTTCTGCAGGACAACAGAAGCATGGAGGAGTCTGACCTTCAGCTTGTTTATTTTCCAGCAAATATTGTCTGTAGTCATATATCATGCTGAATTTAAACAAAGCCAATTTAAAACAAAGGCATGAAATGTCTTTCACATGCCTGATCCTACTACATTTAAACTGAAACAACTGTTTTACTAAACAACATTTCTGTATATTGTTTTACAACTCACACATAAAGGGCTTTTTAATACCAAAGATGTATATTTCATGAAGAATTGTCAATTATTGCATGAGTGTTTTTTATGACTAAGTAGATTTTTGAGAGGAGAAAACAAAAAATTTAATTAGAAACACATACCAGCTGTTACACACTTAGAGAAACCTGTACAAGCAATGCCTTAAAATGAATTTTTGAGTATGAGCAATATGACTTATCTAGTAGTGTATACCCTATTGAAAGATCAATT
The DNA here is from genome assembly GCA_004023965.1 of Spilogale gracilis. Lineage (NCBI taxonomy): Eukaryota > Metazoa > Chordata > Mammalia > Carnivora > Mephitidae > Spilogale > Spilogale gracilis. The sequence goes on from PITA01016792.1 coordinate 27,591, forward strand.
AAGATTTTTGGGTCAATGCACTCTCACTTATGGAATTAGACTATAAGAAAGCTGCCATCAATGTTACCAAACTTTTTCAGTTAATTAATCCATAATAAGCAGTTATAGTCTTAGCCTTAACTCATTTAAAAATACAGATCATTTTTGGGGGTGCCTGGGTGGCTCGGTTGGTTAAGTGGCTGCTTTTGGCTCAGGTCATGATCCCGGAGACCCAGGATCAAGTCCCACATCAAGCTCCCTGCTTGGCGGGAAGCCTGCTTCTCCCTCTTTCACTCCCCCTGCTTGTGTTCCCTCTCTGGCTGTGTTTCTCTCTCTCAAATAAATAAAATCTTTTTAAAAAAATACAGATTGTTTTAATTTTTATGAGTTGAATACATACTATTTTTAGTAATATTTGACTGATAGTAACTATGGTTACTACAAAATTGAAGTAATCAAAGAACATATATTAATGATATTCAACTTTTGAAATCACTATTCTGCTCTTTATAGGCACACAAGAGCACATATAGTAATCTCACCAAGACCCTATAAATATCCTGTTTATTAATCCCTATTGGAATCTGTTGATGAAAAATTACATTTTTACTGTATCTCACATTCCTTTCTGTTGTAGAAATTACACTAACAATTGGCTTTAATTGACTCTGAGAAGGATGAACTATTGAGTTACTATGGTGTAGTTAAATAATGCAGATCTTCTAACAACATGGTTCAATTTCTAATTACCATTGAGCATTACATGTGAGAAACTGTGAAGTACAAAATTCCCTGCCACCTCTTTAGTCCACAAGTCAGTAAGTACATAATAGATACACAAACTGATCTGTGACCGCTCGTGTCACTGTTCTTTTGAAGTCTGAAAGGAGCTGGTCTCTGTGCATGTTATTCAGCTCTCACACGGTCAGCAGGGCACGAAGCTGGGTTGTCTCCTTCCTGCCCAGTGATAAATACATGGGACATTTTCCAACATGGGTGATAAAAAAGGAAACTGGCCAACAAATACGAAAATGTAGCAAAAAAAAAAAAAAAAAGAAAGTAAAAGAAAAGGAAAGTGATAAATCAACCAGAAATAAAATTCCTATCAAATGCAAATGGAATTATACAAGAGTGGAGTGTGGAAATGTTGACAATAGCGCTCTTCAGGAGACTAGATATGCTGCCAGATTGACTAAACAAACTTAGTCAAGTGAACATATGGACATAAATGAGGAACATGATTGTGTTGAAAAGGATGAAGATGTCCCAAAGGGGGTGACACTGCCTAAAACTTCACATTAAAGACACTCTAGAAGGTATTCCCTGGCTTTGAAGGCACATAAGATAAAATGTTTGCAAGCTGATACAAATATAGAAAGGCATATGAAAGATAATTCCTTCATAATGTGTTATATAATGAAAAGAAGGCAAAGACGGCTGATGTTACCCTTGGTAAGCTTTGTAAAAATAAATATAATACTTTAGTTCTCAATGTTTCTAAATGAACTAAATAAATAATGCTTTACTATTTTTTTTTAATTTTCATTCTTATTTTATCCCTAGTATCTAGGTGGCCAATGCCCAACCTCTAGTTACCTAGCAATACAAAACATGGGTAAGGGGGCACTTGGAGGGCTCAGTTGTTGGAGCTAGCAACTCTTGACCTTGGGTTTGTAGTTTGAGCCCAATGTTGGGTGTAGAGATTACTTAAAAATAAAATCTTAAAAAACATGTTAGGTAATGACATAAGTTTTTAAATATCTTTAAAATATGGGAAAAGGATAATCTGAACTGGCTGACTTAGCAGATAAAGAACCAGTAATTGAAAGATAAAAAGGACTGTATTAAGTAAAGTGCTGTCCAGTCTTAGAAAGAATAATAAGTTCATGGATTGCATATGAATTCACTGCAGAATGTGTAAGTACGACAGGCCCTGGACAAAACAAATGTTAGTTTGGGAACTGCCTATGAATGGTGACAGTGAGGGTGCTATTTATTGCTTCACTAACAGAGCAACAATTTTTTTAATTAACATATAATGTATTATTGTTTCAACGGTACAGGTCTGTGAATCTTCAGTCTTACACAATTCGCAGCACTCACCATAGCACATACCCTCCCCAATATCCATCACCCAGCCACCCCATCTCTACCACCCCCTCCCATCCAACAACCCTCAGTTTGTTTCCTGAGATTGTCTCTTATAATTTTTTTTTACTAAAGAAGTATTCTAAGATCTGTTACTCAGAAGACAATAAGATTTTCTTTATTTCTCTCTCTTAAATTTGAAATTAAAAGGAAGTTAAATTAGGCTTGATTTTCAATTCCATCAGAATATAATGGGAACAAGTATGAAATGTAGACTTGTTTTCCAATTAATGTATATATAGTAACTGGATATGTGAATTGGTAGAACAGCTGGAGGGACAACATCATGTAATGAAAGGAATATAGTTTTAAGCTGGTTTAAGATTGTTTTTTGTTTTTTGATTCTAGGTTTGACACTATCTATGTGAATTGTCCTCAGGATAATTATGTAAGATCTGTAAACCAGTTTTTGTTGATGGTATTTTTTGTTGATGTCATTACATTCCATACTGGCAACTGATGTATAACTTTTACTGAATAAATACTTGATAGATTTAGGAAAACCCATCTTTGTTTTATCTTTGATTAATAAATGGACTTTGTTCATCTCACAGATGAAGAATGAAAATTTATTTTCAAGCCATATTCCAAACAATGCTAACCAGAGAAGTTTGGGCAGTTAAATTTGTTAGTACCAGTCATTGGTATATATTTATTTTAATGGTGGAATTGTTTATACTTCCTTTATCAGTATGAGTGATTTTCCTATTTCTTGCAAAATTACGCATGCATCCTGGAAATGCTGCAGAGACTGAGTTAAATGACATAGTATCTGCATTTTAACAACGCAATCATTAAAATTTGGGCAACTGCATCCCTAAATGTGTGGTGGTTAAACATCTCTAAAATGATTTTGTTTAGTAGTTTTTGAAATTTTTCAAGTTTAATTAATACAGACAAATAATCAAAAGAAAGTGCTGCAAAGCCCTATTAATATGCTGGAATATTAATGTCTTTTCAAAATGGTTTCCACATTCTTTTCATCCATAGCATCACCACTGTTACAACACTGATATATTGCCTTCATTAGCTCACCCTGGCATCATTATAGTAGACCACAGAAAGAGGACTCCCTTGAGTATTGTTGTTCTCCCACTGAACCAGACACCATAGCCACACTAGAATTTCTTAAATGTAATTTTCCACATACCATGTAAAATTTTGGGTGACTTTGTCTGAAATCTTTATTTTTCTGATGTCCATAAATTATATCACCATTCTTCCTCTGTAATTTATTATGCTCTTTTACTTCACTAGTTCTCTCTCTGTCAAAACTAACAGGGTATGTTCTATTAAAATTTATTAGAATTCTATGTGATTATTTTTCAAAATTGTCTTATCCCTTTGATACCTATTTCTTCCTTCATTGTACTTTCAAGATTATCTCTCATGTATCTGAACACATCAAATATTTTTAAGAGAGACTTTATTTTTATAAAGTTATTTTAGGTTCAAGCAAACCTGAGAGGAAAAGAGATTCCCCATATTCCCTTTGCCCCGACATTTGCGTAGCTTCTCCCAGTATCAAAATTCAGGCGAGAATGGCAATTTGTAACAACTGACGACCCTAAAATGACACATCATTGGCACTCAGAGTCTATGGTTTACATTACAAGTGTGTTGTACATTCTATATGTCAGAGCAAATTTACAAAGACAGATTCCCACTTTGTATTGTCATAGAGAGTAGTTTCATTGCCCCAAGAATGCTCTGTGCTCTAGCTATTCATCCCTCACCCCATATCCCTGGAGACCATTGATCTTTTAACTGTCTCCACAGTTTGACTTTTCAATAATGTCATACAGTTGTAATCATACAGTATGTAGCCCTTTCAGATTGGCTTCCTTCACTTAGTAATATGCATTTAAAGTTTTTCTGTGTCTTTTGATGGCTTGATAGCTCATTTCCTTTTTGACTAGCTAATATTCCATTGTCTGAAAATGTCAAGGGTGAGTTTCATATTTTATATTTTTATATAATTTATATACTCATAAAATATATTTTGTATTTAAAGTCTATTCTATGTATCTGCTGGTTCTCTTTCCAAGTGCTTTGTTTCCAAGGTTATTTTCAATTTTTGTGCTGTTTTACTTTTTTTTTGATGTTGTCCTTGTGCATCTATCTCTGCCAATTCTTTCAGGCCTATATTTTAAAAGTGTCTTGTTGTGTCATGAGCTTTGAATATTATCAACTTGAGGACACTTTAAATTTCTTCTGCCCTGATATTTCTGTGTGAGAACTCCATGAGGTCAGATGCTTTTTTTTTTCACTTTTCTTTGTATTGTTTGAGTCTTTATTTTATTTTCTTTTGTTTTCCACCCAGCCACAAACAAAGCAGAAGCAGGAAAATATCACCACTATCTCCCTATGCAGTGTGCCTAATTATCTAGTACTCCCATTTAAGTTATAAACCTTTATGATACTGGTATATCTCAGAGATATTAAGGGTTTTGGACTACCACAATACACCAAATATTGAAATACAGTGAATCAAATTAACTTTTTGGTTTCCCAGTGTCTATAAAATTTATATTTACATTACCTAAGAGTTTATTAAGAATGTAGTAGCGCTGTATCTTTAAAAAGTGCCAAGGTACACACCTTAAAAGATATTTTATTCTTTCAAAATGTTAACTAACATCTGAGTGTTCAGCAAATCATAACCTTTTTGCTGGTGGGGGAACTTGCCTCAATGCAGATGACTGCTGACTGCTGACTAATCAGCGTAGGGGTTGCTAGAAAGTCAGGATAGCTGTGGCAATTTCTAAAATATGACAACAATGAAGTTTGCCACATCGATTGACTCTTTCTTTCATATGCAATCTCTCTGTAGCATGCCCTGGTGTTTGACAGCACTTTACCCACAGTAGAACTTCTCTCAAACCCTGCTGCTGTCTTCCCAACTAAGGTTGTGTATTATTCTCTATCTTTTGTTGTCATTTCAACAATCCTCACAAGACCTTCACCAGGGGTAGATTTCATCTCAAAACAAAAACAAAAACAAAAACAAAGCAAAACAAAAGGGTACTTTCTTTGCTCAACTGTAAGAAACATCTCTTCTGCCCAAGTCTGATCATGAAGTTGGAGCAATTCAGTCACATGTTTGGGCTCCACTTCTAATTCTAATTCTCTTGCCATTCTCACCACATCTGCAGTTACTTCTTCCACTGAAGTCTTGAATTTTCAAAGTCATCCATGGGCATTAAGATCAACTTCTTCAAAACTTCTCTTAAATTGGTATTTTGACCTCTTATGAATCACAAATGTTCTTAATGACATCGAGAATGGTGAAACCCTTGCAGAAAGTTTTTAATTTACTTTGCCCAGTTCCATTAGGGGAATCACTGTCTATGGTAGCTACAGCCTTATGAAATGTAGGTCCTAAATAATAGGACTTGAAAGTCAAAAATTCTATAGGCTAGAGAATGCATGTCATGGTAGCAGGCATGAAAACAACTTTAACCTCATTTTCCATTTCCATCAGAGCTCTTGGGTGACCAGGTGCATTATCAGTAAGCAGTCATATTTTGAAAGGAATCATTTTTCTGAGCTAGTAGGTCTCAACAGCATTAAACTATTCAGTAAACCATGGTGTAAACAGATGTGTTGTCCCCCAAGCCTTGAGTCTTTATTTTGTTTACAGCACAGGCACAATAGATTTAGTATGTTTCTGAATGCCCTAAGATTTTCAAAATAGTAGATGAACACAAGCTCCAACTTAAAGTAGCCAGATGCGGGGCACCTGGGTGTCTCAGTTAGTTGAATGTCTTCTTGATTTCAGCTCAGTTCAGGATCTCATGGATCTTGAGATCAAGCCCCACATAGAGCCCTGTGTTGAGCCCCACATGGGGCTCTATGCATGGCTCAGAATCTCCTTGCCCTTCTCCCTCTATCTCTTTCCCATGTACACTCTCCTTCCTCTCTCTCTCAGTCTCATAAATAAATAAATAAATAAATAAATAAATAAATAAATAAATAAATAAAATCTTTAAAGGAACCAGCTGCCTTTACCCCTAACAGGAGACTCAGCCCATCCTTTGAAGCTTTGAAGCCAAACAGTGACTTCTCTCTAGCTATGAATAGCCCTAAATTTCATCTTTTTCCAGTATATGACTGTTCTCTGTAACTTGCAAATCTGTTCAGCACATCCACTTTCATCAATTCTCTGAGCTGGGTCTTCTGAATACTTGCAGCAGTTTCCACATCAGCAGTTGCTGTTCCAGCTTGCTCCTTTCTGATATGGAGATGACTTCTCTCATTAAATCTCTTTTTTTTTTTTTTTTAAGATTTTATTTATTTGACAGAGAGAAACACAGGTAGAGAGGGAACACAAGCAGAGGGAGTGAGAGAGGGAGGAGCAGGCCTCCCGCTGAGCAGGGAGCCTGATCAGGGGACTCCATCCTGGGACTTTATCCTGGGACTCTGGGATCATCACCTGAGCAAAAGGCAGTCGCTTAACCTCGATCCTGGAACCCTGGAATCAAGACCCAAGCCAAAGGCAGACTCCCGACAACTGAGCCACCCAGGCACCCCTCTCCTTAAATCTTCTGAACTAACTTCTGCTAGCTTCATTTTTTTTTTTTCTTCTGCAGTTTCCTCACCCCTCTCAGGCTTCAATAAAAATTGAAGGAAGATAAGGCCTTGCTCTGGATGAGGCTTTGACTAAAGGGAATGCTGTGGTTGATTTGATCCTCTATCCAGACCACTCAGAACTTTCTCCAATATCAGCAATATGACTCTTTTGGTTTTTATTATTCCTAAGTTTACTAAAGTAACACTTTTAACTTTCTTCAAGAACTTTTCCTTTAAATTCACAACTTTAACTGGCACAAGACGTGCAAGAGGCCTAGCTTTCAGCTGATCTTTGTTTTTGACATTTCTTCCTCACTAAGCTTAATCATGTCTAGCTTTTGACTTAAAGTGAGACATGTGTGACTCTTCCATTCAACTGAATACTTAAAGGTCATTGCAGAATTATAAACTGGTCTAATTTCAAGATTATTTTACCTCTGGGAATAGAGTGGCCCCAGGAGAAGGAGAGATGGAGAATAGCCAATTGGTGGAGCAGATAGAACATGCACATTGAGTGACTAAGTTTGCCATCTTGTATGGGTGTGGTTTGTGGCCCCCCAAAACAATCGTGGCAGGAACATCAAAAATCACCCTTCACAGATCACCATAACAAATGGAATAATGAAAAGTCTGAAATACTGTGAAAATTACCAAATGTGACACAGAGACATGAAATGAGCAAATGCTGTTGGAAAAAAATGGTGCTGCTATTAGACTTTCTCTAAACAGGGTTGCCAGAAATCTTCATTGTAGAAAGCATGGCTTCTGTAAAGTGTAATAAAATAAAGCACAATAAAATGAGGTGTGCCTGTATAATGTCTGATTCTTTCCCTGCTTTGATAGTTTACCCAGGAATCTCTTATCTCTTAAGTAAAAACTCCATAAACACAAGGCTCTTGGCCTCCTAGAGAAAGCAAGTAAAACCAAATAAATGTCAGTTTTTTGCCTACATTTATGCCTTTTCTTTTTCTCCTCTTTTTGATATCATTTTTTTTAGGTTTATATTTTGGATTAACTTTATAGACTAACAGAACAGAAAAGCAGCAAAAATATTAGAATTTTCTTAAATCCTACACCAAGCCTCCTCTAGTTGTTTAACATCTTAAATAACTACAATTGTCCAAAGCAGGAACTCTACATTAGTATAATGCTGCTATATAACTCCTAAATATCATTGGGCTTCAACAGTTTTTCCACTAATGTCCTTTTCATGTTCTAGAATCCTAGCAGGATATCATGTTCCCTTTTTGCAGTTTATAACTTTTCCTCTGTCCTTCCTTGTTTTTTACATTTTCACATGACTTTTTAAAAGACTTTTTATTTGTTTGTTTGAGAGAGAGAGAGAGAGAGCGAGCACACAAACAGGGGGCAAGGGCAGAGGGAGAAGTAGCAAATCTCAAACGGACTCCCCAGTGAGTGTAGAGGTCCCTGCAGGGCTCTATCTCACCACCCCGAGATCATGACCACAGCCCATATCAAGAGTTAGCTGCTTAACCTGAGTCACACAGGTGCCCCACACCTTCACAGTTTTGAAGACTATTTTCTGGGTTTTTTTTTGTTTTTTTTTTTAAGATTTATTCATTTATTTGTGAGAGAGAGACACAGAGATAGAGTGAGCGAGCATGAATGGGGGGAGGAGCAAGGGAGAGAAACTTTATTCAGACTCCCTCCTGAGCAAGGCCAGGGCTTGATCCCAGGACCTGTGAGATCGTGACCCAAGCCAAAATCAAGAATCAGATACTCAACCAACTGATTCCCCCAGGTGCCCCTCTTCACTTATTTTAATGAATGGCCTTTGATCTAATTTTTTTATGATTGGATGAAGTTTACACATCTTTTTAAAATAATAACAAAATAAGGTTGCACCATTTCTCTGCATCAAATTTGAGATATAGAATGTCATTTATCTTACTAATGATGATGTTAACCTTCACCACTCTGTTAAGGTGGTTTTTGGTATATCTCTCTACTCTAAACTTATTAGCTTTTCCTGCTATTTAACACATATTTTGAGGGAGGTTCTTTGCTTGTTGTTTTTCTTCAAATTTATGCTGTCTAATATTAGTATTCATAACTGAATCTTGTGTGCATATGATTACTAAGGTTTTTGCCTAATGGTGTTTTTTATTTATCATTTATTTTACATCTTTTAACTGCAATTCAAGTGAAAGCTGTCTTTCTTTCCAGGTATTTATTTAATTGATTATTCATTTATATTAGTATGGGTTGATAAACTTTTGCTTGACTCTATGGCTTATAATTTAAAAACATTAACATTTATTTAGTTATTTTAGATAACTGTTATCCTGTGTTCTTTTACCAAGTTCTCTATTTTCCATTTTTCCCTTATTTCCTCCCTCCCTCTTCTTCTATTTCCTTCCCCCTTTCCCTCCCTCCTTTCCTCCCTCCCTCCCTCCCTTCCTTCCTTCCTTCCTTCCTTCCTTCCTTCCTCCCTTCCTTCCTTCCTTCTTTCCTCTCTAATACTTCTTGTCACTGTGGTCCCACAACTATGTTCATCTATTTCTTCTTGTATTTTTTTTTTCTGTTCCAGCCTTGTAATCAAACATTTCTGCAAGAAGTCCAGATTTCTTTTCTTTTTTATTAATAATATTTAGGAATCAATCCAGGGCCTTAAACATGAATTTTACTATGAGAAGTCACTACTTCCAGCTCCTCTCAGTGTTCAGGCTAAGAAATACACGCACACACAGACTAAGGCACAACATACAGACTCTTGTATTTCTGTACTTGTGTATCTATTCTATACTCATATTTATATCCATACCTATATCTATTATATCCATACCCATGTCTATCTATCATCTATCTATCTATCATCTATCCATAGCTATCTAAAAATATGTGTTTATACTGAGACCATGGATTCCAATCCAATACACAAGATTTATATTGACCCTTCCCATTTTCCTTCTTTGTAACTTTCCCAATATTGTCAAGTACAATTCTTAGTATCTACAATGTATTTACTTATTACTTCAATTCTAGTATACACATGCAATTGTTTCCAAACTGTGAGAAATATATTTACTGATGAAATTGCATTATTTATGATCCTTTTTCTCTTAGTCTTATAACATCCATCCAAGATGTTATTTTCCAAAGTTACTTAGGTTACTTCTTTTCTTTCCAAACTCCTTCAATGTGGATATTTTATTTGCTTATTATAAAGTTGTCTTTATTTCTTTAGGATTATATTTCATTTTGAATTTTCTTCACATCCCATTTATTTTGAATTATTTAATGTTTAGAGTATGTGAAATATATATAAAATATTCCTATGGTTCTAGCGACAGAACAATACAAAAGGTATATTCAAAAAAGTGTCACTTCCCTCTCATCCCTCCTTTAGTGTTTCCATTCTACTTTCTTTCCATCTTTTTCTCACCAACTTTCATGTAAATAAAAATTTTCTTTAGTCTCTGGCTTATATTTATCATTTTTTCCCATTTGTCACAAATAAACAAGCATGTGTATTTCTTACATACAATTTAGTTTTGTTACAGAGACAATAACACATTATAAATACTCATTTGTGGTTTGATTTTTTTTTTTTTTTTTTTTTTTTACTTAGCAGCATATCTTGGAAATTACTTGTTATTAGTTCACAGATATCTTCCTCATTCTTTTTTAATGATGAATAGTGTTCTACTGTATGAATGTAGCATAGGTTGCTCAACCATTTTCCTTAACACAGCAGTTAGCTTGTTTTCAATATTTTGTTTCCAAACAATGCAAAGAATAACTTTGTGCATCTGATTTTTTTGTAATTATAGAAGTGCATCTTTAGGGGGCGCCTGGGTTGCTCAGTGGTTAAGCCTCTGCCTTCAGCTCAGGTCATGATCCTGGAGTCCCAGGATGGAGCCCTGCGCTGCCTGCTTGGCGGGAAACCTGATTCTCCTTCTCTCATTCCTGCTACTTGTGTTCTCTCTCTGGCTGTGTTTCTCTCTGTCAAATAAATAAAATCTTAAAAAAAAAAAAAAAAGAAAAGTGCATCTTTAGGGGCCACCGAGGTAGCTCAATCAGTTAAGTATTCCACTCTTAATTTTGGTTCTGGTCAGGATCTCAGGGTCATGGTATCCAGCCCTGAGTCATGCTCTGCAATAAACAGGATCTGCTTGTCCCTCACCCTCTGCTCCCCCCCTGGCACTTGCACTCTCCCTTAAATAAATAAATAAAATCTTAAAAAAGATTAAAAAGTGCACTTTTAGAATGTATTGCTAGAAGTGACTTAAGCTGAAAGTTTGGTGAGCATAATTTCATCCAAATTTTAAAAGTTTTCTAAGGAAGAAGGGTTTTTGTATATCAAGTGTGCTATATTGAGATAAAGAGCTACTATAATTCTCTTAAAAGCAGTGGCTATTTATATTCGAAAAAATTTGCTAAATATTTTCAGAAAAGCTCTTAAGAACAATTATTCTAATTTCTAGATATAAAAATTGGTATTTCAACATCATCAATGAAACAATGATGTGGCTATATTTAGAGATGCATCAGAATTCATAAAACAGGTTTTCTGTTTTAACTGTGTACCACATATTTTCTGTTTTCAAAAAAAAAGTGACAATGAATGCTTTTGGTTGTTTTAAATCTAAGTGTTATTCTTCTATGCTTATGCCTTATTAAAACTAGAACATGCTAAAAAGATGATGCCCTCAAAGTTTTGCAAATTATTTTTTATGAGCTTGACTCTTTCTTAGAACAGTGAAGCTATTCATTTCTCATATATTCATCTTTCTCATTGAAAATATTGTCATCAAGTTGATAAAGAGGAAAAGTGTAAGGAAAGAGAGGTTTTTAATTTTCTCACCATTCATCTAATCTAATACTTCTCCTCAATTCCAATTAGAAAGCTATATTCTCAGTCAAAAAGAATGACACACAAATTCTGAGGTGTAGAATTAATACGGATTAGTAGAAATTTAAGTCTACAGTTGTAAATAGGTTTTAGAGAAAACCAATTGTTCTAAATTAGTTCAAGTCTAGTTTCACACAATTACATCAACTATCCTTAAAAAGAAGGTGCAAGTGATGCCTGTGACTTAATCTGTGTTTATTATTTTTTAGACAAATGTAAAAAAAAATTATGAGAGGTGGAGATACTACCAATTCTTTAAGAAGACATGAGGAGAATTGGTACTGAGTTAAATACAAGGGTTTCAAAATAGAACAAAAAGTTTAGAATTAGTCCTGCAGAAATAAAAAACATTACTTCATTGAAAAAGTAAAAGGACTGTTGAATGGTGAATAAAACATAGAAAATGTAAGGAATAGATGTTTCAATTGAGTAACAATAGAATTACAAGCATTTGTTAGGTAGTTTGTTTTTATAACAGTACAATTGAGAAAAATAGATATTTGGCTTATATATACTTAAGGTTTATGTCACAACTGCTGAAGATTTAAATGTTTGTGGTATCGACAAATAAGTAAATATATAATTAAAAATAGCATTTTAGATGCTGTTTAAAAGATTTTTTTCTATTTTTTCATTCCTTGTTTATTCATCTTTTTAAAAAATAGACATATAATTGACATATAACATTGTATTAGTTTCAGGTGTACAACATAGAGATAGATATATGTATATATTTTGAAATAATTACCTCATTGAATCTAGGATTACTTTTTAAGATGAATATTAAAAGGCCTTTCAAAAAGCATTACCTCATAAAAACAGTAGGATACTGACACAAAAAAATAGATATAAACAATGGAACAGAAAAAAGAGTCCAGTAATAGATCCATGCTTTTGTGGTCAATTAATTTACAACAAAGGAGGCAAAATTTACAAAAGGGAAAAGTCTCTTCAACAAATGCTGGAAACACTGGACAGCTACATGCAAAAAGATGAAATTGGACTGCTTTTTTACACTATACACACAAAAATAAACTCAAAATGGATGAAAGACCTCATGTGAGAAGTGAAACCATAAAATGCTTAGAAGAAAACAGAGGTAGTAATTTCTTTGACATCAGCCATAGAAACATATTTCTAGATGTGTCTCCATGGACAAGGGAAACAAAAGCAAAATTAAACTATTGGGACTACATCAAAATAAAAAGTTTTTGTATAACATAAGAAAAATAAAACAAAAAAATATACTGTATGAGAGAAGGTATCAGATAAAGGGTTAATATTCAAAATATATAAAAACTTATAGAATTCAAAACCAAAATGGCACATAAACCAATTAAAATAGAGCAGAGATCATGAATAGGTATTTTTCCAAAAAGATATACAGATGGTCAGCAGACACATGAAAAGATGTTCAACATCACTCATCATCAAGGAAATGCAGATCAAAATAACCGAGATATCACCTCATACCTGTTAGAATGCCTAAAATTAAAAAATACAGGAAACAACAAGTGTTGGTTAGATTATGGAGAAAAAGGAATACTTGTGCACTGCTGGTTAGGATGCAAATTGGTGAAGCTACTGTGGAAAACAGTACGGAACTTCCTCAAAAAGTGAAAAATAAAACTACCCTACAATTTGGTAATTGCATTAATGCGTATTTACCCAAAGAATACAAAAACACAGGGCACCTGGGTGGCTGAGCTGGTTAAGCGACTGCCTTCGGCTCAGGTCATGATCCCGGAGACCTGGGATCGAGTCCCACATCGGGCTCCCTGCTCCGCGGGAAGCCTGCTTCTCCCTCTCTCATTCCCTCTTCTTGTGTTCCCTCTCTGGCTGTGTTTCTCTCTGTCAAATAAACAAATAAAATATTTTTAAAAAAAGAATACAAAAACAGCAATTCAAAGGGATATATGCACCCCTGTGTTTATTGCAGCATTATTTACAATATACAAATTATGGAAGCAGACCAAATGTTCATCTATAGATGAATAGATAAAGAATAAGTGGTATATCTATACTGGAATATTAGCCATAAAAATGAATGAAATCTCAATGATATGGATGGATCTCAAGAGTATAATGGTAAGTAAAATAAGTCAGTGAGAGAATGACAAAGAGCATATGATTTTACTTCTATGTGGAATTTAAGAAATAGATGAACAAAATAAAAAAAGAGACAAACAAAAAACCAAATCTTAAATACAGAGAACCAACCAGTTGTAACCAGAAGGGAGGTGGGTGGGAGGATAGGTGAAACAGGTAACAGAAATTAAAAGTACATTTATCATGATGAACACTGAGTAATGTACAGAATTGTTGAATCAGCACATTGTATACCCAATACTAAGATAATGTTGTATACTAGTTATAGTTGAATAAAACAAACAAATGAACAAGCAAAAAGCATACTTTATCCTTCAAAGAAATATAGCCATCTCCTGGTACCAATGATTGCTTATTCTTCTGATCCACTATAAAGAATTAACTTATTTTAGCTTTGGCAACTTTAAAGGGGAAATATACAATTTAATAATTATAATTAGATAATTAAATACCTCACTTCCAATAACATATAAGCAAATTAGACAGAAAGTCATCAAAGAAATAAGATATGAGTGATACTAGAAGCCAATTAGACCTAAACATATAGAACACTCAACTTAGAAGCAGCAGAAATCAATTTTTTCCCAAGTGCACATGAAACATTCTCAAAAATAACTAGATTGTTAAGCCTTTAAAGATCACATGAAATTGAAATTATGTAAATCATGAAAAAGTATGTTTTCTGACCATAATAGAATTGGAAACAAATAATTAAAAAAAAAAATTTGGAGGTTCAAAATGCATGGTACTAGTTAATCAATGGGTCAAAAATAAATCACAAAAGAAAATAGAAAATATTTTCACATGAATGTAAAAGACAACATGTCACAGTAAAATTATAGGATGTAACTAAAGCAGTGGCTAGAGGGAAATTTGTAGCTATAAACACTTACCTTAAAAAAAAGAAAGATCTGCAATCAATAATCTAAGTTTCCACCTTAAGAAACTAGAAAAACAGAAGGAAATTAAAGCAAGGGAAGGAAGGGGATAATAAATATTAAAGTGGAAATAAAAGAAAACTAGAAGAAAAAACAATAAAAGTGATCAACACAACTAAAGTTTGTACTTTGAAAAGAAAAAAAAATTGACAAAGTTCTAACTGAACTCATAGAGAAGAAAAGAGAAGACACAAATTATTAAAGTCAAGAATGAGAGAGAGGGCATTAGTGAAATGAAAAGGATTGCAAGAGAAGGCTATGAATGTTTAATTGTATGTTAGCATACTAAACAATCCACATGAAGTGGACAAACTCCTAGACTATGAAAACTGACTCAAGAAAATGATAAAAAATCTGAGATAAACCAATAATCAAAAAACTTCTCACAAATAAAGTCCAGGCCCAGATGGCTTTACGGATGATTTCTGCCATATATTTAAAGAGGAATAAGCAAGATAGTATGAAAGCAACTGGAGGGAGGAGCAGAGGGAGAAAGACAAGCAGAATCTGACACCAGGCTCCATCTCATGACCTTAAGATCATGACCTGAGCCAAAACCAAGAGTCAGACACTTAACCAACTGAGCCACCCAGGTGCCAAAACAACATTTTAAAGAACAAAATAAATGGACCCATACTTCTTTATATCAAAATTTACTGTCAAGCTATGGTAATAAAGCAGAATTGTTCTGAATTAAGAACAGAAATATCAGAAATATAGAAAACAAAACAAATAAACAGAGAAAAAAAGAGACAAACCAAAAAACAGACTCTTAACTGCAGAGAACAAACTGATGGTTATTAGAGGGGAAGAAGGCAGGAAGATGGGTGAAATAGGTGATGGGAATTAATGAGCACTGCATAATGTGTGGAACTGTTGAATCATTATATTGTGCACCTGAAACCAACATGCTACTGTGTGTGTATAAAATAAAATATGAATTATGGCTTTAAATGTATAAATAGATAAATTAAACTCTTTAAAAGTTGAAGGGGTGTTCACTGCCAGGGACCAGCCTCAGCAGAGATGTGGGTCCTGAACCACGGGATGTCTGGCAGGTGAAATAATGACAGGGACATGGAAATCTGATGCAAACTGACAGACCCAAGGTCAGTCAGGAGCGACCTATGAAGCAGGCTCAGGCTCATGCTCTGGCTTTTTAGCATTGGCTTTCTAGCTCTAGCTCTCTAGCTTTGGCTTTTGCCCTCTTGCTCCACTTCTGTCTCTCTTGCTCTCTGTCTGCTTCTGTTTCTGCTGCTCTCTGCTTCTGTCTCTGTTTCTCTTTGCAGGCTCTGTTTCTATTTTTCAGGTTCTCTGCTCACAGGCTCTCTGCCTTTGTCTTTGCCTTTTTCTTTGCCTCTGGCTCTGCCTTTGTCTCTCTTGACTGACAAGGGTCCCAGTCTTTTATTATTCAAAAGTGAGGAAGATGGGTGGTGCAGTTAAATCTTTAACTGCTTTTACACCCGCCCTAGAGACAAGATTAGTATTGTTACTGCAGGGTACAGAGTGATTGCTTAAACTCACAGAAGTTGAGACCATTGAGGCAGAGGGATCAAGGAATACAAATAAGAGATACAGAGATATGATTACCAGGAGGAGGATTAAATGGAACTATATGTCTTGCATAAGCACACCAAGGACATATTGCCCCGACCCACAGGGTACATGGCTTTCCGGATTCTAGACAGGGAAAGCCCAGACGGGCTTTCATTCACATTCACAGGTACCTCCACCAAAATTCCTGGTGGTTTGGGCATGGCGGGAGGGGGGGATCACACATGGTCCCTGACAAAGGGGATAAAAAAGAGTAGAAATATACAGCAATGAACAGTACTGAAAGCCAAACGGGAAATGTTTAAATTATTGTTAGTTGATTTTTGACTATAGGGCATCAGGTATCAGGGTGATTTTATTGTGGAAAGAATAGTCTGTTCAATGAATGGTGATTGACAGCTGCATACCAACACACATGCCCCACCCCCAGCCAAAGCAGATAGACCTACATGCACATTTTAGGCCAAATGTAAAAATTAACTCAAAATACATAATATACCTAATTGTAGAAGCTAAACTACCAGCTCTTAGAAGAAAAGAGAAATAAGTCATCATGACCTTGGATTGCATAATAGTATCTTAGATATGACACCAAAGGTGCCAACAACAAATAAATAGGTCAATTCAGCTCCTTCAAAATTAAAAGTTTTGTAATTCACAGGACAAATGGAAGTGAAAATACAGCAAATTAAATGAGAGAAAGTACTCACAATTTGTATCTCTGATAAGGTGCCAGTATCTAAAATATATAATAAACACTAAAATTCAACAATAAAAAGCTAAGTCAAATATGGGCAAAGGTTAAATTGGATAATTCTTCAAAGAAGACAGACAAATAACTTATATAAACATGAAAGGATTCTCCACATAATTAGTCACTAGGGAAATATAAAGTAAAAGATTAATGTGATACCACTTACCACCCATGAAGATAAAAAGGGGGGGGGGCAAGACAACAAGTGTTGTTGAAGATGTGGAAAAACTAGAATCATCATACAGCTGAAAAATAAGCTAAATGCAGTGTTACCATATGACCCATTCTTAAATATGTAACCAAGAGAATTGAAATTATGTACTTTGGCAAAAATTTGTACACAAAATTAAAATCAGCATTATTTTAATAAACTAAAAATAGAATCAGACAAAATATTCATAAGTGATGAACAAATTTAAAAATTGGTATAGCTCTATGAAAGAACATTATTTGACAATAAAAAGGAGGGTGCCTGGGTGGCTCAGTGGGTTAAAGCCTCTGCCTTCAGCTCAGGTCATGATCTCTGCTCAGCAGGGAGCCTGCTTCCTCCTCTCTCTCTGCCTGCCTCTCTGCCTACGTGTGATCTCTCTCTGTCAAATAAATAAATGACATCTTGCCCATTTTTTGATGTGTTCATCTTCTTTTTGTAAACTGGTGCAGCCGCTTTGGAAAACAGTGTGGAGATTCCTTAAAAAATTAAAGATAGAGCTACCCTATGACCCTGCAATTGCACTACTGGGCATTTACCCCAAAGATACGGATGTAGTGAAAAGAAGGGCCATATGCACCCCAATGTTCATCGCAGCAATGGCCACAATAGCCAAACTGTGGAAAGAGCCAAGGT
>PITA01016793.1:0-12937 GCA_004023965.1 Spilogale gracilis
AAAATATATATTAAAAAAAAAAAAAGAAAAGAAACCTGGAGCAGCTAAATTAATGCCAAGTTTTCTCCTTTTTTTTTTCCTGCTTTTTTGCTAAAACATCTTAGTTAACCTCAATTCTTCCTGTTTTTCTACAATTAAATTTTTTCCTATTTTAGGATCCATTTTGATCATGTGTGGGATTGCCAGGTAAATGCCTATGAACATGGAAAACATGTACCCAAACCCTGATGTGTTGACCTGTATTCTGACCCACTTACACAACACTAACACAATGAATACACTACTTGCTTTTATATCCACAGTTCAGCACCTTTTAGTCGTACTGCTTTGCCTATCATTCTGGCAAGCCCACACATGATCAAAATGGATCCTAAAATAGGAAAAAATCTTGTATTAGCACATGTGCAACATCTCAAATCTCTTCTTTATTCTTCACAGCTTTGCTTTCATAGACATTATCCTTTTCCAGTTAAGTTTTTTTTTTTTAGTTTGCATTAGTTCATGCTGAATAAGTGTTTGCTGAATAACATAAATACTCTCTGATATATTCATTCCCAAATAATATAATCAGAAAAGACTGATTATTAGTTGCAAATTTTGAACTGGACTATGGCATATGAACAGAATGTCAACAGATGAAGACTGAGGAAGCATATTCCAGAAGGAGGAATGTCTTGTTAAAAGTTTGCCAAGCAGGCAAATTTTCTATCTTAGGCTTATGTTTGTTTGCTTTGTTTTATGTTTTTTATTTATTTTTTCCATTGTGTGGAAGTATACATATGTAATTTGAGAGAAAGTCTGTGTCAAAAAGATACAGGAACAGGTTTTGGGTATGAATTGAGAAAGGATAAGACTCTAAAGTCAAATATAGACTGGCAGATGGTATTAAAAATTGGAAACAATAGGCTTATTTAGACAAGGAAGTCATAAAATCACAGAATTGTTTTCAAAAAATTAATCAGGAAGTCGTAAGATAGATGAATTTTTTTTTAATTTTGTCATCATGCATTTATTTGGGTTATGCTACCCTTCCTCGGTTTTTAAAATAGAATAGGTTAAGTTGAGATAGACAACATGCTTTTTCAAATTTTTTTCTTTTTTAGATTATGAAATTCTAAAAGAAAAGTTAAAAATTGAAAAAAAAAAGGAAATCTTGCCATGGAATATTTTGAAGTAGACCTTCTTTTTAGAATGTTTTCGATTTATAGGAAAAAAAATGTTTCCATACACCACATACCTAGTTTCCACTATTAACATTTTAACATTAGTATAGATCATTTGTTCCAATTAATGAACCAGTATTGATACATAATTATTAACTAAAATGCATAGTTTATTGAAATTTCTTTAATTTTTAATGTCCTTTTCTGTTCCCCAGAATCCATTTCACCATCCACATTATATTTTGTTGTCACATCCTCTTAAGCTCCTCTGGGTTATTTTTGGTTACCTTGTAATATTAGAAGTTCTGATTAGATATTTGTACAATGCCCCTCTATTGGAATTTGTCTGATGTTTTTCTCATGTTTAGACATAGGATTATGGATTGTGGGAAGAAAGACCAGAAAGGCAACATGTCATTTTTATTGCATTATTTCAAGGTTTTATGGCATGTACATGATTTATCACTTTTGATGGACTTGTTCTCCTGACATAGTTTGTCAGAATTTTCCACTTTCAAGTTCATCAGTAAAATTTGTTTTGAGCACTTCACTTCCTGACTCTAAAATATACTCCAGGTTTATTTTGTATGTTTCCTAAATCAGTCCTAAAGTCAGCTGTTTATCTGCCCTGGATTGTTTTTATAGACAATAGAATTGGAAAGTAAAATTGGATGATAAGGATCCTTCTTACTATTGGGATTTTGTTGCTTCTAAGCAGTCTGTGCTTCAGGAGTAAAGGAATATATTTATGAATACTACTAAGTATATATGCACATCTATACATATTTCTATATACAATTATTTGTATATAATGTTTCATAGGACACATTAAATAGTTCAAAGAATGATATGTATATATTTTTTTTTCTGGAAATATTTGTGTAAACTTAGAAATATCTATTTTTACAACTTCTTTTAAAAATCAACTCATCTCTTGTATATGAGAAACTTAAGTCATTGATCTGAAACCTTCAATAATTATAAGATTATTTAGATTTTTCTCTCTCTTCTTTAATAGGTTTTGGCAGGTTATAATTTCTGTTACCACTTTGTATAAAGATTTTACATTCACCAGCATAAAAATTTCTTTAGCATCTTTTTGCATTCTTAAACATGCATGTATTTGCAATTATTGTTTCAATTTCAATTTCTAATATTGTTTATCAGCAACATGCTCATTATTTTTTCTTTATCAATTTTGTCAGAGTATTACACTTATTTTAGTGTTTTCAAAAAAAGAAACCAAAAATAACTGAAGACTTCATTGATTTTTCATACTTTATCTAATTTTTAAACTGTTTAATACTCCATCTTTTATCTTTTTATTGACCCAATTAAATCTTTGTGTTCAGAAAATATAGAGTAAATCAGAATTTATTTTTTATAAATTCTTAAGAATATTTTTGTCCTAATTTATCACTTTTTATAAATATTCATTATAATTGTGCTTGAGAATAATATGTGTATTCTGATCAATATCTTCAATATATTCATTAATGTAAGTTCACATCAACTGTATTGTAGAACTAGTGAAAATCCTTGTGGCTTTATGAATATTTTACTCATCAAACAATAGGGATAATTGTCAATATCTTGGGGTGTCTGGGTGGCTCAGTTGGTTAGGTGACTGCCTTCAGCTCAGGTGGTGATCCCAGAAACCCAGGATCGAGCCCCATATCGGGCTCCCTACTCTGTGGGAAGCCTGCTTCTCCCTCTTTCCCTCCCCCTACTTGTGTTCCCTCTCTGGCTGTGTTTCTCTCTGTCAAACAAATCAAATCTTTAGAAAAAATATTGTCAATATCTTTCTACATGAAAACAAGTTTATTGTATTTCTGAAAATGTGGGGCTTATATGTCTATGTATTATATTGAGAATATACATATTTACATTGTATATTTCCATCTGACAACCTTATGATTATGAGATTACTCTTGTACTTTATTTATATTTTTAAAGATTTTCTTTATTTATTTGAGAGAAAGAGTGAGCGAGAGAGAGAGAGGGACAGAGAAAGCTGGTGGAAGGGCAGAGGGTGAAGGAGAAGAAGACTCCCCATTGAGCAAGGAGCTGGGGCTGGATTCCAGAACCCTGAAATCATGACCTGAGTCGCAGGCAGAGGCTTAACCAACCAAGCCACTTGGGTGTCCCACTCCCAAACTTTATTAAATTTCTTTTTACAACTTAAAATATTCCTTTTGTGATTTTTATGTAAACCAGACTTCTTTTGTTAGTGTTAACCTATCATATATTTTCCCTTTTTTTCTTTCCTTCCATTTCCCTATGTTTTTATGTCTCTCTTGTAATAGCAGATATGTGGATTTTGTTAATTTTCTCTGACAATCTCATTTTTTAATTTTTTTACATTTAGTTATATTACCATTTAATCTACCAATATATTTTAATGTATTTTTACCATCTTATTTTTCTAACCAGTTTTGCGATTGTTTTGTTTTGTTGAGAATTTTTCCTTCTACTTTAGTGTCCTCTTTTGGGTTGTGTGACATTTTCTTCATTTAGTTTAATTTACCTTTTATAACTATGCTTTATAAATTATTTTAATGGTCACTCAGAATATTTTCATTTGCACATGTAATTTAAACCACTTAAACCAATCAAAAACTGGTTATGTAATATTTGTTAGGTAACAAAATTAAAATTATTTCTTTTTTTAAGGTAAAGGTTCTGGCCTATTATGGAAAAATAATTATATTGGGATCATGATAAAGAGTTTAGAAATACAAAATTAAATTCAAAGATTTGTTCATTTTGATCATGAGGGAAGGTTGTGAGTTTAGACTTGAGTAGCATCAGTTTGAAAAGTCTAGAAGCATAGGATACCTACAATAAATTTTTTTGTGATTATAGATCATGAACTGTCAAGTGTTGTCAAGAAAAAGTCAAGAATGATAAATTTTCATCTTTTCTATGCTGAGGTGAGACTAGTGCTAGAGGTTAAAAAGAACTTGGAAAAGGTAATAAAGGTTACAGTTAATTCCAGTTAATATTTATGAAATCATTTCAACTAAAGGATAAGATATGTTATTACCTTTTCCCATAAATTCAAAACCATAATCAAGGATTACATATATGAGACCATTCTTTCTTTGCTCATGTTATACAAGCCTCTGGGTAAAGGTGGAGAGTTCTAATTTTAGTAATGGAAACTTTATCAGAATAGATGAAGTCACTGTTTTTACTCTCTGATTTTATGCTGTGCATTTGCACAAAACTTTCAGTCAAACAAGTATAAATAATTCATGTCACTATCACTGACCTATCACTATAGTTCCATATAATTCAGTGAGATAAAGAGAACTATAGAAAAATTAGGGTGTTGGGAAATATTGTGTAGGAAATGGGAAGTAGGGTAATTCGGGGAGAGAAACAAAACAGGGAGAGACTTTGGACTCAGAAACAAACTGAGGGTCTTGGAGGGAAGGGGGTGGGGGGATGGGAGAGCCTGGTTGTGGGTACTGAGGGCACGTATTGCATGGAGCACTGGGTGCGGGGAATAAAGAATGAATCTTGGAACACTGAGAAAATAAAATAAATTTAAAGTAAAACAATTTAGTTAAATATAGAAATATTTAATATAAATTTAAATTTTAAAGTTGATCATAAATGAGAACTTGATCATAAATTAATAAATGCATATATAAATATATAAATAAATACAAATATGTCTGAATACTATATCTTAATGTATTTAAATTAAAATTAGAATTTTATTGTAATATCTTTGTAATCGCATTTATAGTTTGTTTAGACTGCTTCCTCAAAAAGACCACAAGAATATCTTAAACCAATAATTCGTTTGTTCTAAAATTTAACATAGGGATGTCTGGGTGATTTTGTTGGTTAAGCAGCTGACTCCTAATTTCAGCTCAAGTCATGGTAGGGGAGATAGAGCCCCCCCTTTGGGTTCCATGCTCAGTGGGTATCTGCTGGAGATTCTCTCTCTCCATCCCCCTCTGCCCTTCCCCTGCTTGTGCCCATGCCCTGCTCACTCTCTCTCTCTCAAATAAATAAATAAATCTTTTTTAAAAAATTAAAAATAAAACAGCATAAAATAAACTTTAGTCTTTCTTCTGTTTCATTGCAGTTTTATTTAAATATACTGTTTTGCCTGTGAGTTCTTTATCCAGCCTTCCTGGATTGTCTTTGAATTCTACGGTAAAGAAAAATCATTATTTACAAATGGTATGTTCATTTTCTATTTTAAAATATGTTGGAAAATTCTCCCAATTTAAACATATTCTTGACAGGTTCATATGGTTTCTGACAAGCTGCCTAAAAGGGATCGAAGTTTAAGGATGATTGAACATATCCATTGTACTTCAGAAAACAGAAATGCATAAATTACTTTGTTGTCTCTTTAAATTAAATTATATACAACAATGAATTCTCTTTTGATTCAGGCAGCAAATGGGATCTAATTTCTCTAATTAGTTGTGTTCATTCTTCTACTTTCATGGCATTCATGCACAAACCACCTTCACAATCCAAAAGGAGTTTCCTTTCTGAATGACAGGCATATTAGTCAAGACATCTCACTAAGAGTGATGAAGGAATATTGGAAAGTATTGATAAAATTTGGTAAAATTCCTAAAAAGCAAGAAATGTATCTATTTATTTTCTCAGGCCGTTTATTCACAAATACTTTTAAGGCATTTTAAGGTAACTTAAAGGATTTATAGCTAAATCAAGAGGGTGTCCATATGGAGTACCTGGGTGGATCAGTTCTTAAGCATCTGCCTTTGGCTCAGGTCATGATCCCAGAGTCCCAGGATAGGGTCCCTGCATCAGGTTCCCTGCTGGATGGGAAGCCTGCTTCTCCCTCTCTCACTCTCCCTACTTGTATTCCCTCTCTAGCTGTGTTTCTCTCTGTCAAATAAATACATAAAATCTTTTTTTTTAAAAAAAAAGGTGTCCATGCATGTGATTGAGAGAATATATTTCCCTTATTTTAAATTTTATTGTCTATTTTTGTTCATTTTTTGCTTTTATTTATTTATATCTATATATCTCTATCATGTATATCTATATACTTTTTATTAATTTGTTTCTATATTTAGATATAGCTTTGGGGGAGACCTCCAAAAAAGGTCATAAATTTTAATTATTTCAAAATTTTTAAATTGCATGTTATATGCATTTGAAAATCTTAACAATTGTAGTACTCATTGTGCTTTTTTCCTTAGCATTTTCTTCCTTAATAATAGAACCACCATTTCTTAGCCAAGAACTGCACTAGATGAAAATAAGAGTGGATTTACTAGCCTTGTCCCAATATAAAGCTTGAAAAAAAAAAATAAGGTGGCAGACTTCATTTTAATTATGTTGACAGGGAAATGTTAGGATACTTTTTAAAAAAAATCTATGGGTGATTTTTCCTTTATAACACTTTTAATCAAATTCTATGAGAAAGACCTCCCTGGTCTTGAAGTAATCTATCCATAAGCAAAGACGGGGGAGGAAAGAGTTCTGCTAAGTTAGAATCACTCTGCCTCTGGCCAACAATAAGAGTTGACTAAATACATCATTCTGTGAAGCAATTTAACTCACCAACTAATTCTATACTCGGAACTGAAGCACTTCAGAAGTATTGTGAATCTGAAGATTTAGCAGGATGCTACTGGTATTCCACTTAATAAAGGCTGGAGCAGACTATTCAAAATCAAATTAAAGGCATTGCTTCTTTGTAAAAACATTTGAGATGATTCCAAGGTAGGTGCTATTAAATTTAGGTGAAGTGCTGACAGCCGGGAGGGGAACAGAAGCCAATAACAAAATAAAATTAAAAAAAAAAAAGTCCAGGCTCAAAGATAGTATTTAGATAAGAAGTTTACTTCTGATAATGTACATGTAAGATAATGTATCTTTGCTGCTTTAAACCATTAAATTGAAAGATAGCTGTTATGTTTCAATTGGTAAGTGATGCATTATGTGAGTTTAATGATATACACTGTTGGCATCCTTACTGGTTTAATTCCAGTAGTCAAAAATCTAGCATAGCAATCTGGGGGTTAGGAATGTTAACCCCCCACACCATCAAAAAATCCATATTTAACTTTTGACTCCCCCCAAACTTAATTCCTAATAACTTACTGTTGATCAGAAGCCTTAAGAATAACATAAACATTTGATTAACATGCATTTTATATGTTACATATATTATATATGCACTCATACAACAAATTAAGCTAGAAAAAAGAAAAAAAGAAAATGTTATTAAGAAAATCATAAGGGGTGCATCAGAATCAGTTTTGCTCAGGTCACAGTTTCAGGGTCCACGAATGGAGCCCTCCACCTTTGTATGGTCTCTGTGCTCAACGGGGAGTCTCTTTCCCCTCTCCCTCTGCTCCTTACCCCACTTGCACTCACACACTCTCTCTCTGTCTAAAATAAATCTTAAAAAAAGACAAAATTGTAAGGAAGAGAAAATACATTTACAGTAACATGCTGCATTTGTAAATCAACAACAACAACATATTAGTAGATCTGTGCCATTCAAACATGTGTTGTTCAGGGCCAACTGTACAATATTCATACATACATTTGCAGAGAAGACAGAGAATCTTATGTCTCATGTGCACAGTTTAAATTATGGCTTAAACAATGAGATGAAAGATAGCAAAATTCTGTTACCCATGAATTACTTCATTTCTATAAATCTCCTTTTGTTTTAAACAAAGAAACTATAAAAGCAAATATTATCACGATCTGTTTTCTCTTGCTTATAGGTTTGTTTTTGTACATGGTTTTGTACATTTAGAGTTCATCAAGTGCTTATCGATGATGTTTCTCTATCAGTTTTCTAATTCAATGATATACTACATTTCTATGGATTTAAATGTGTTTCAAATTTTAACAATCTTGATGAATCATACAACTGCTATGGATGTTAAAATACTTTAATATATTTGGAATTCCAGTATTAAAAAAGTAATAAATAATTTATTTTAATTTAGGAATATATGAATCACTTATTCTTTTTGTGCTACCCTAAGTGGAATTTGAAACATGAATAAAGGAAGAATTGTTATGAGACTGCAACTACCAAAGGATATTCACAAGAAATAAATTTATTTTTTGTACAGGTAAGTAAAAAAAAGCAAAAATATCTATTATTGATTTTAGTAATGACTGTGACAGGTAATGATCAACTGAGTGAAAATATCAAGTTGCAAATGTTGAAAATACAAAATTAACAATGAAATAATATTAGTTATTAACATGAAGAATTAAATTATAGCAGTACCAAATACATAAAAGCATTTCATTAAATAGATTAAAAATATTATAAGCAAATAAATGTTAGTAACTTGGCTAAGAAAAACCACAAAAATGAAAGAAGGGGAATGAAGATTGGGTTAACTATTAATCAGCTGTGATCAAGGACACATAATGTAATGGGTTTCATTCTCTGTATTTCTTTTTTTTTTTTAAGATTTTATTTATTTGACAGAGAGAAACACAGTGAGAGAGGGAACACAAGCAGGGCGAGTGAGAGAGGGAGAAGCAGGCTTCCCGCTGAGCAGGGAGCCTGATGTGGGACTCGATCCCGGGTCTCCAGGATCATGAGCTGAGCTGAAGGCAGTCGCTGAACCAACTGAGCCACCCAGGCGCCCCTCATTCTCTGTATTTCTTAAAGTGATCATATTTGTCTCTTGAATTTAAATATCAGTGAAGAATATGGTTGCTTTTAGTAAGACTAGGAGCAAAACTTAACATACTATTAACCAACTATGAATGAATCCTGGCCTAACTTGATTAATCAAAATAAAATTACAAAATAAGAAAGGACAAATAAGATATATACAAACTAATTCATCAATGTCTGGCAACAGAGATAAAGAAAATTACCTCATAAAGACTATTTAGCACTCATGATTACATAAAACAGACACCTTGTAAAAATGTTTATATAATGTGTCTAGTGGTTATGCTTCTCTGAACCTTGATTGCAACTAAAGTTTTGGTCTTACCTAGACATAATTCCTTAAAGTGCATAGAAATTTTTATTCATTCATAACATCTTAAAAGACTTTCTCCCTTACTTATCATAATAATGTCTTGTAAACAAATATCTCTGCCACCATTAAAAATATATTTTGGGGGACGCCTGGGTGGCTCAGTTGGTTAAGCGACTGCCTTCGGCTCAGGTCATGATCCCGGACACCCGGGATCGAGTCCCACGTCGGGCTCCCTGCTTGGCGGGAAGCTTGCTTCTCCCTCTCTCACTCCCCCTGCTTGTGTTCCCTCTCTCGCTGTGTTTCTCGCTGTCAAATAAATAAAATCTTTAATATATATATATATATATATATATATATATATATATATATATTGGATTACTAACAGATATTTAGACCATCTCTTCCTCCTTAGTTTTGTTTTTTTTTTTAAGTTTTATTTATTTGTCAGAGAGAGAGAGCACAAGCAGGAGAGTGGCAGGTAGAGGTAGAGAAAGCAGAAGACTACTCACTGAGCAGGGAGCCCAAGGTAGGACTCTAATCCAGGATCCTGTGCTCATGACCTAAGCTGAAGGCAGTCCCCTAACCAACTGAGCTGCCCAGGTGCCCCCTCTTCCTCCATAACAGATTGTGGAAATACATGGAATTGACATGGAATACAATCAAAATGGAAATACAGAGATAGCTTGTTCTTGAGGACTTCAATTACAGAATGCTATATTATTGCAGGGCTAAAATAAAATATTAGCTACATATGAATATATTGAATTTCAACCATTCCAGATGCGATAGTTTGCACACTTTATATAATGGAATTAGGCTTAGAATTTTGTCATTTTATGTCTATAGTATTTTGAAGATAATTGATTTATCTGATGTCCCGGATATGCATGAAATTATTTTTTAGATTTTATTTATTTATTTGAAAGAGAGAGAATGAGAGTGAGAGAGAGCATGGTGGGGAGCAGAGGGAGAAATAGACTCCTTGCTGAGCAGGGCGCCTGACGCAGGACTCGATCCCAAGAATCCAGGATAATGACCTGAGCTGAAGGCAGTCCCTTAACCAACTGAGCCACCCAGGTGTCCTATTACCATTTTTTTTTTTAAATTGGAAATCTTTAGGAAAATCTTCACATGGGACTTCTTAAACTTCTAAGGTTTTTTTTTTTTTTTCTTTTCATGATTGTTGCAAACTACATTTATTTTCTATTGGTCTTAAGTTAACCCAAGGTTTATGAATTTTTGCAAGAAAATAATTTGTCTACTTATAAGAAAGAGGGAGAAAAATAACACTTTCAAATACCTGTAAGGAGTCCATCTTTGTTTAGAAATTAAATTTGTTTCCTTGTTTATGAGGAGAAACTATCAGGTACCAAAGTAAAGTCAAATGGAATTGTGAATGGACATCTCATTTGCCTTAATTTCCTCACTGTGTGATACCATAAATAATATGTTAACATTTTATGTTCTGGGGGCATTTGGTCTTCTTCTTGGAATAGGTGCTGGCAAACTTCTCTGCTCCTGCTACCCAAGGCAAAGGAAGCTCACACTATATTAGTTCTGTGGCCTGAGAAAGTTCAGGAAATTAGTGACTCTCTTCTTGTTCATGTATGTTCCAGAACATCTAATATAAATTAATAGAATTTTTTTTTAAGATTTTATTTATTTGACAGAGAGAAACACAGCTAGAGAGGGAACACAAGCAGAGGGACTGAGAGAGGGAGAAGCAGGCTTCCTACCAAGCAGGACTAGAGGCTAGAACCCAGGTCTCGAGGATCATGACCTGAGCCAAAGGCAGTCGCTTAACCAACTGAGCTACCCAGGTGCCCCTAAATTGATAGATTTCTTAAGTGACTGAAACAAGTATGGAGATATTCTTTAGATAAAGGTAAAAGAAAGATCTAATGTGTAAATCCAGAAAATTAAAAGTTTTAAAGATGTTATTTACACCCTACAGTAGTCAAGTTCAAATTATCAGATTTATTTTCTCTTAATTTTTTAACTTTTTACTTAAACAGCATACTGTTTTTCTTAAAAAAAGAAGAGATATCCACTAAACAATATATGTTAGAATTATGGTCATGTCATTCATAAACACAAACACATACATGCACATCTTAGTCTATCTGTCTATTGATCTATCATTCTATCACCCTATCAACCTATTTACCTATCTATGTATATATAATTTTTACATGAAAGCATTCATGTCATGTTTTAGTTCCTTCTCTCTTAACCCATATACAACTTTTCTCTAATACTTCCTATTGTCCTAAGTCTTATATTGATATAATTTAAAAGGCTACTATAGACTATTTTAAATTAATATTTAATTTAGACTTAACAACACATAGGAAGATTTATATAACACAGACAAAAATCTAAAATGCTAAAGAAAATTTTTGAAAATCTTTTCAAAATTTGAAGACAGGGGTGCCTGGTGGCTCAGTGGGTTAAGTCTCGCCTTCAGCTCAGGTCATGATCTCAGAGTCCTGGGATCGAGCCCCACATTAGGCTCTCTGCTCAACAGGGAGCCTGTTTCCCCTTCTCTCCCTGTCAGCCTCTCTGCTACCTGTGATATCTTTCTCTGTCAAATAAATAAATAAAATCTTTAAAAAAAATTTGGGGCACCTTGGTGGCAAAGTTGGTTGGGCAACTGCCTTCGGCTCAGGTCATGATCCGGGAGACCCAGGATTGAGTCCCACATTGGGCTCCCTGCTCGGTGGGAAGCCTGCTTCTCCCTCTCTCACTCCCCCTGCTTGTGTTCCCTCTCTGGCTGTGTTTCTCTCTGTCAAATAAATAAAATCTTAAAAAAAAAGTTTAATAAAAAATTTTAAAGATATCATTTTAAACACACCAAAAATTAATATAGCAACAAAATACTAAGAAATATTTGGAAAAAAACCTATACCAAAATATTAAAATATTAGGATTCAGAAAAATGTAAATCAATAATAAAAATATAACAATCATTTAGACTAATGAGAAAAAGTTTAGAAATGATAATTTAAAGAGAAAATGATGGATGGCTGTTGAATGCAAATAGTATTAGTCTACTGAGAGAACTTAAAATTAGGTCATATCATGAGTTGAAATATCTTCAGTTTTCTACTTCTATACAGAATGTTCCTCTTCACAGGGTCCTCTAGCTCCTTGGGCAATTGACAGAGTTCATAATCCCAGAGGTCTGAAAACACTGTAGAAAGCAGTTTTATTGCTGCCACTTGTCCAAAGGGTCAGGGACAGATGCAGAGAGGTTGGCCTGATGTCTTGCTTAGCTACTCTTTTCCCAAGTAATCATATTTTTATTTGATCCTGAATCCTTTTGTACTACTCTTATCTACAACCTGCGGAAATGTAGTTCCTTCATGGATCACATTTTGCAGAACATTTTAGTCTAAAAAGTTTTCTTCTTGTGTTCAATCTTTAGAATATTATATCCACCTTCTTTTCATAAATAATTCTTGTAAATTTTGGGTTAAGATATATTTTGCCCCATATTTTTTCTATGATTTCCATGAATTGGTAAAAGAGAAAATGGCAGTGCATATATTCTATGAGCCATCTTAAAATCTTGAGTTGAACTGGGCATTTACCGCAACGATACAGATGTAGTGAAAAGAAGGGCCATATGTACCCCAATGTTCATCGCAGCAATAGCCACAATTGCCAAACTGTGGAAAGAGCCACGGTGCCCATCAACAGATGAATAGATAAAGAAGATGTGGTACATATATATAATGGAATACTATGCCTCCATCAGAAAGGATGAATATCCAACTTTTGTAGCAATATGTACTG
>PITA01016793.1:13037-45477 GCA_004023965.1 Spilogale gracilis
AAAAAAAATTAAGTAACAATTTAAAAAATCTTGAGTTGAAAAATTCTTCAATATTTATCAAATATTTACCATCAGTAAATCCCTTTTAGCTCTTGGGGTGCCTGGGTGGCTCAGTTGGTTAAGCGACTGCTTTTGGCTTAGGTCATGATCCTGAAGACCCGATCGAGCCCCACATCGAGCCCCATATCGGGCTCCCTGCTCACTGGGAAGCCTGCTTCTCCCTCTCTCAGTCCCTCTGCTTGAACCTGCTTCTCCCTCTCTCACTCCCCCTGCTTGTGTTTCTCTAGCTGTGTTTCTCTCTGTCAAGTAAATAAATAAAGTTTAAATAAATTAATTAAATGGAAGTTCTTTAAAAAAAATGCCTTTTTAGCTCTTATCACTTTTGGATGAAGCATCCAGTTCCCCTCTGCTATGGAATATTATCTCAATTTTCCATTTTCTGAGATTTCCTGCCATACTTGCACTTCAGTTTTCCCTCTGTCTTAAATATTCTTCTCTCACACTGTTTTCCTTTGAGAATACCAAAATGCCTTGTAAGCTGACTTTTTCCCCCAAATTTGAAGGAGAGCTTCTGACTAGCTACTTTAGTTTTCCGTTCTGCAACAATCTTTAAAACTAAAGAGTTGGACTCCATTTTAGATATAAGGGGAAGGAAAATATTGACAGGTTATTATGAGTACACTTCCCTGTGAGGAAACATAAGAAATTAAACTTACAGATATAATGAAAAATGGGGAAACAATATTACAACAGCTTTACTCATTCCTCAATAATTTTCAGACGTCTAGAGAAATTTGAATTTTATTTATAAATAGAAATATCTAAGTAAATAAAGATACCATGTAGAAGTCGGGACTCATTGATTATATTTTCATATAAGTCAATTCATTATTTCCAAATAGTAATTGAGTCTAGCTAGTGCTATTTAATTCATAAGTAAAAAAAAAATAGTAATAATTAAATTGAGGTTATTTGAGTATAAGCAAGTAATTATTGCCAAATGAAAAGACAATCTACAATTTGTAGCCAATCATTTAAATATAATTTCAAAGCAATACAAAATAAAAATTTCTTAAGAAATTTATGTAAGCATTAAGTAAGAGAAACAATATAAAATTTGATGAAGTTATGATTGAAAGAAATACAAAGATGAACAATTTAGGAAGCATAAGTGTTTAATAACAAAAATGAGAGTTACTTTAACCTAAATTGCAATGCAAAAAATAATGTATTAAAAGGAATTTGAATAAACAATGATTGCCTCAGAAAGCTAAGAGTAGGTCACCTTAGGCCAAAGAATTAGTGCTTAATTTATGAATTCTCATATAAGTAGCTGACTTTCTGAAAACCCAAGCAACATCTCTATATAAATATAATTGTTAACTCTTTGATATGTCCCTTTCTTCCTATGTATTGCAAAATACATGTAGTGCCTACTTACATCCATCAGAGGTATAGCCCAGAATCCCATCCAATCCACGGTTAGCTCTCACCAAAACCCCTGAAGCTTCTTCTTTTTCTCTGGACTTTATCAGCACTACAGAATATGGAAGAATGACTCTGAAGTTCTCATTTAAGTCATCAAAATGTGTCTTACTACCACCTGGAAGATGTGTCATGCCTGTCTTAAAAAGCCACATTTTAAAAAAGGGTCGGTAATACCTATTTTTTTTAATAAGGTAAACATGCCAATATTTTTTTTCACTGTGGTGATCATCTAGGAGTTTGAATCTGCTGGCGTCACGAGGAATTATGTGACTGCAGCTGCCATGCTTATGTTTTATGTCTTTGCCCCTTATCTTCTAGTTATTCCTGATTGAACCATGATTGATTCTTTTCATTGCTATATTACAGAGATTTTAAAACTAAGAATGACTCATTCAGTATTTCTTTTTTTTTTTTTTAAGATTTTATTTATTTATTTGACAGAGAGAAACAACAGCCAGAGAGGGCACACAAGCAGGGGGAGTGAGAGAGGGAGAAGCAGGCTTTCTGCAGAGCAGGGAGCCCAATGTGGGACTGGATCCCAGGTTTCCGGGATCATGACCTGAGCTGAAGGCAGTCGCTCAACCAACTGAGCCACCCAGGCACCCCTGGATAATTTATTTTCAATATCTTTCATCATCCCTATCTGGTTCTTCACAGTCCCTAAATGTAATAAATCCAGTTGACATATTGTGTGCTACTCTATAGAGGATCCCACATGACAAGGAACTAAGGGCATCTTCTGCACAACAACGAGTGAGGATTTAAGGTTCTCAGTCTAAATTACTCATGAGGAACTGAATCTTGAGTGATCTTATACAAGAATCTTTTGGGCACCTGGGTGGCTCAGTGGGGTAAGCCTCTGCCTTCTGCTCAGGTCATGATCTCAGGGTCCTGGAATCGAGGCCGGTGTCAGGCTCTCTGCTCAGTGGGGAGCCTGCTTCTTCTCTCTCTGCCTGCCTCTCTGCCTACTTGTGATCTCTCTCTCTGTCAAATAAATAAATAAAATCTTAAAAAAAAACAAAAAAAAGAACAAAAGAATCTTTCCCCGGGTGAGCCTTGAGAGGATTAAAGCCCCCCCTGAAACTTGATTGCGATTTCGTGAGATAGATGGAGCCAGGGGAAACAGGTCTTCAGAAACTGGGTTCCTGATCCACAGAAACTTTGAGGTAAAATTTTTTTTTAAGTCTCTAAAATTTGTGTTAAATGTTTATGCTGCAATGGATTACTAATACGATGTTTATCAATATTTTGAATGTTATTTGCTTTCTTTCCTTTTTTTCACCATTTTATTTATTTATTTGACAGAGACACAGAGAGAGAACATAAATAGGCAGAGAAGCAGGCAGGGGTGGGGTCAGGGCTCCCTACTGAACAGAGAACCTTACATGGGGCTCGAACCTAGGACCCTGAGATTATGACCTGAGCCAAAGGCAGACACTTAGCCAACTGAGACACTTAGCCTACTTCAGCACTCCTGAATATTATTTTCTGCCCATGAGTATTAAACTTATTAGAAAATAATAAAATCAAATTAACTAGGGTATGAGAATAAGTGGGTTGATTTTTTTTAGAACATTACAGTGGTTTATAATGAAACTATATTAAGAAAAATAAGCAACATGGGGTACCCATTCATGTACATAAACACTAAAATTTGACATAACAAAAGTAAACCATAGTTTTGAGACTCCCTTATGCCAACTAAAGTGTAAGTTTATGGTAAAGAAGTCACATATTTCTTGGGTAATAAATGTTAACAAATACGTACTGAATGAATGAAAGACACATTTCTTCCAGAGAATACGTTTTTTTAAAAGATTTTATTTATTTATTTATTTGACAGAGAGAAACACAGCCAGAGAGGGCACACAAGCAGGGGGAGTGAGAGATGGAGAAGCAGGCTTCCCGCCGAGCAGGGAGCCCGATGTGGGACTTGATCCCGGGACTCCAGGATCAGGACCTGAGCCGAAGGCAGTCACTTAATCAACTGAGCCACCCAGGGGCCACAGCCATTCAGTATTTCTGTGTGACTATACTTGTCAGAAGAAACGTAAGGTCCATAGAAGCATAATCTCTGGGCATATAGAATAAAAAACAAAAAAGAGTTACATAGAGAAAGACAAATGTGAGAGACACAGAAGAAATCAACATATAAAAAAGTGTTACATTTCTTTTTTTATATTCTACATTCACTCCCAAAGACATAGGTAATCTCTTAGAAAATAATTCACTGGGTCATGAATATTTTAATGCAAGCACAGTGTTCAGTGAAATAGAGACCTACTCAGAATGATCTTGGCTTCCATGTTGCTATTGGGCTGCTACACTCATTTTTCAGGATGGATGATCAAGTACAAAAGACTAAATGGAAACCTTCGAGAGTAAATCAGAGAATCCTAAACGCATTTGTTCTATGGACTTTACTGGAGATAGGTTTTTTAAATATTAGAGTTTACTCACTTTTCATCAATTCCTCCTTCTTCTTCTTGACAGAATATTTATTTGTTATCCTTGTTCATGATTTTTGGATCTAACCACACAAATTTGCAATTAATATCTTCAAATTTCCTATTACTGTTATGTAGGATATGCATAATCATATTTGTAAAAGTACAATCAAAACCATATGTTCATATTTTTCCGATTAAACTTTTGTCTCCTTCCAGTAGTCTTATTTTTCTGGTAATCCAATGTTGATACTGGTTTCACTTGAGAAAAACTCTGTACATTTCCAGCGTGTGGTATAATTGTAGATTTTAGAAGGGTCAAGTAGATAACAGCAATTTTTAGAATTGTTGGAGGCAGGAGAATTTATCTTCCTAGTCCAAGAAATGCTGAGAAAAGGCCTTTGTTATTTGATGAATTAATTTCCAGTGAGTGTTTAGTCAGACTTCTTTCCAGAAAAATATATCTGAAGGTTTCTTTCACCTACCTGTAATTTATTTGACTCTCCAGCTAAAGAAATCCAGATAACATCTAATACTCCTAGTGAAAAAATCAGGAGACAATAAAATAATAAATGAAAAAAATGTCATACAGTTGTACATACACAGTGCATGCTTTAAGATTTCATAAGGCATAAGAATTATCTCATGGTCTCTTCCCATCATAAGGTTAACTCTCTACAATCCCCTTCACTTCTAATTGATTAATTTACCTTCCTGTATATATTTTAACAAATCCTATTAACTGCTTTTCATTTTATTTAAAGCCTTAATAAATAAAAACAATTAGACAGAAAAATGTAACATGTATCTGGAATACTAAGAGAGTTCTGAAATAACTTTCAAAGTTCTTCTAGTCTTCATTCCTGGTTCAGGCATCAAATATAATTTCCACTGTCCTGTATAAATAACATTCCTAGAATTTTTCCTGTCACTATTGTGTGCAGTTAAATGGAACTAATCAACACCTACAAGCTGGACCCAGTAAACTGGAGGATCCCTAACACCGACTCTGTCCCTGGGATATAGGTTCCACCCATCAACTCATAGTAGGAGATGTTTTCTCGGACACAGCTTTGGGAGAGCCATGTGTTGTTGAGACCATCTGAACTGAATATATGACAACCCCATTAAGGCCTCTACACAAATGTTCAGAATTTTGGCAGGTGGATGTAGAGATCAAGTGGACTTGTAGTCTCCAAGACAGGCCTTGAACATAAATTCTTTTGTCTGTTAAACCCGTCGCTTACCAATTTGGGGTAGCTTCTTTGCCTTCTGTGAATGGGGGCCAGTTTCAGATTTCACTCAGGAAATTCCCAAGGTTGCAAACCAACCATGAGAAATATTGAGATAATGGCACTCTCTTTGATCATAGGAAGTAAGACATGAAATCCTACTCCATTATTAATTCTCTTCTTTGTTCTTAGCTTACCATTTCACTTTGGCAAAAATGTAGCTTAATTGGGTAATGCCTTCTATACATGAATGATTAAATGGAACCACATGGTTTCTTGTTCTATGTTCTGAGGCAGACACAAGGAAGATGAATTTTTTTTAAAAAAGCATAATTCACATTTTTCATACTCAACTAATTGCCCTGTTGTCAAAATAGATGAAGACTGTATTTACAGAAAATGCCTCTAGATCAGCACACTTTCTAAGATTTTTAATGACTTTGTGATTTTACTCCTGATACTTTTTTTTTTTTTTCCTATCAAAGGGGGAAAACATTTACTGCTTTTCATCTTTTTAAGATACTGGCCTCTATCTGTCATCCATCTTAAGAAACTGGCCCATGGTTTTATAAACCATGTTCTTAAAAATAAATACAATCACAAAATAGTTGGTACACTTTTGCAAGAGAAACATGAGGCATTTGATATTTTTTGAGCAAAATGTGTCAGACAATTATTGTGTTGACAATAATGCTGACAAACTTGAGTAAAGCTATAAAACTCTTATATGTGATTTCCAAAATCTCTCAAAATTTAATTTCAGGAGGGGGTCAGCAAGAAAATGACTGTGGACCACATGTTAGATAAAGAGGCCGAACTGTGTCACTGGAAAATCAGCATGGAGCATACATCCTTCATCTGATGTAACTCACACTTAATGCAATGTTAAAATGAGAAACACAGCAGACGATACTGATAGAGACACAGGACACAAGTCCAAGTATGTTTTGTCTACTGCATTTTGCCCTTACTTAATGTGGTGACCTTGCACTAGTCAATCAGGAAAGCCCTCACATTTTCATATGGATAAAGGACTTGCATTAGATCATCCGTAAAGTCCTAAAGTTTTACATCAAATAATTCTTTAAGAATTACTTGCTTACATGGGTAAAT
This sequence comes from Spilogale gracilis, assembly GCA_004023965.1. NCBI lineage: Eukaryota > Metazoa > Chordata > Mammalia > Carnivora > Mephitidae > Spilogale > Spilogale gracilis. Next base: position 19,318 of record PITA01016793.1, read on the forward strand.
TTCATCAATTAAATAAATATATATCTTTAGACTTGGCCTGAAGCCTATAAATGTAAGATTTGTACATACATTAAAAAATGGGACATATTACCTAACTATCAGCAGATATGAGTTGTCTTGAGTTTTCTCATACTGACATGAATTAGCAGCATATGGAGAAACTGGCAGAATGATCCAGACGCCACTTAAAATAAACCAATATCATGTAAAGCTTTCCTGGATAGGCAAGCTTTCTCCTATCAATATCATTTTAAAAGAGAAAGGAACAAAGGTAATAAATAAATAAACCTCTTTAGAAAAAAAAAACTTTCTTAAATGATTTCTTTCCATTTACAGTAAACTCGCTTTAAACATTGATGGAACTGACAAACGTTATATTGTAAACAGGCAGCGCATTTGCTTGAGGGCACCACAGACTAATAGTTCATCATGTGTAACGCTGAAAATTATTCACATTTCAATTCTTCTTCACTCCTATTCTCCTGCTGTCATTTACCCTCCTTGCCTTTACTTAGAGCCCCCTAATTTCAGTCCATTCTATTTCTTTTTGGTTTTTCTTTCACACAGTTCTGCAAAAATATAAAATATTCCCTAACCCTTACTGCCCTTGTTGTTTCATCTATCTGCAACTTTTTATCGAGAATCATCAATTAAGTGAGCTGAGAGTTGCTTTTTAGGAGATAACATCTAAAAGAAGGTTTCTACAGAGAATGCTAGGTACTGCTCTTTTGAAAAGTGCTTCTTTTTAGGATTAGCTCTGCTTAGGACAGTCCGGTGATCCTTTGACTTGCTTTGTCAGGATTTTAGCTGCTGCATCACTTAACTGTGGGTATAGTTGGAAGCAGGTCAACCTGTGACTTATGTCTTAATAAAATGCTCCTGTTATTAGCTTACCTTGGCCCCAGTGTGTTCACTGCTGACTCAACAATACTTCTAATTAGAGTTCTTAATTCTCGGCAATTTCAGTATTGCAAGGGCTGTTGTAAAAGAACTGATCAATAGTAAACAAATTATAGAGAACTAATTCCCTTATTGTTATGCTTATATTCTGCAGGGTTTGGATCATTGTTTTCTTCTTTACCTGGTCATCAAATTTGGTTAGGTTGTCATGTTCCCTAAGATAACAAATCTTGAAAATAGCTCTCGAAGCATGGCTCTATATTATTTCTAAGTGAGAACATCTTCTTCTCATGGAGTAATAGGCAATTCAGACATCCCTGGGCATTCTAAGTGAGATATAAAGGAGGTCATCCTCTCAGTTTGAAGGAGATGAATGTGGTTAAACACCATCCTGATGATGCTTTAGTCTGCCGACCTTGGTGTGGGAATGAAAAGTGATTTTAAATTCAAAATGAAGTTCGTAGAGCTTCTCAGCAACTTATTAGACTGATATTCTAGGCTTGCATTTTTTTCACTTTTTATGCCTGACCCCATCAGCCTCTGGAATTCATCACCACAATCTAAATGCCCTCTTCCTTTGTCAGTATCTAAACACTTCCCCAAGCTTTTAGAAAGCTAACACAGCAGATTCCAAAATAGCCTGTAGATTCTGTCTACCTCCTCTTGGACTGGTATCAGTGAAAGTCTACCTTTGTTTCAGGAATAGTACATACTTCTTCCTCTGAGAAGCATTCTCTAAGTTTTAGACACTTACCCAGGGACTTCTTAAAGTGCTTTTATTATCATATCATGTTTCATACTGTATTGTATTCCTTGTTACCATGTTTATTTTCCTTGTCAGATTTTGACATTGATGAAGGAAGAAGACTCTGTCCCCTGTTGGAATTTGCTTTTTAACATCTGGTATGGTGCCCCTTATCTACTGAGCCTTCAGTAAATGTTTGTAGAACGAAGGAACGGCTATTTCATAGCATGATATTTCACTGCAGAAATCGATATTCAAAAAACTTAAGTCCATGTTGTGGCTCAGACTCTGAAAAGATCTGGGACTTTGTTCAAATTGCTACTATTGCAAATGAAAGAAGTGACAGGACATATACATATGTGCTCTAATAAAATTAACTCAACATAATAAAAAAACAATGCTACTCATATTCTTATCATTAAATGAGATAATAGTAAAGTTAGTCTCATAGGCTTATAGTAAGAAGTAACAATTACAAATTTTGTCACAGTGTCTGATTTAATAACTGAGAGTTATATATTTATGTGCTTGTGTGTGTGATTGTGTGTTTATTTTTAATGGGACATATTTTAAATTATTCATGAATATTCAATGACTTATAAAGAATATTATATAAATAGAAACATGCACATATATTCATATATATCACTGGTATTAAAGAAAATGACAGTTTTGCTCTTTCACTGAAATATGTGGGGTTTTGCTTTGTTTTGCATTCTTCACAAGAAGATAATAATATTATTTATAAATTATAAATTATTTACATTAATATAAATAATAAAATAAATAATTAATAAATTATAAATTATTTATAAATAAGCTTCTTTGCTATCTTGTCTTTTTTTTTTAATGTGAGGGAAAGGATTTTCTATTTTGTACCATAATTGATTCTGCTTTGTGACTATTTAGCAATAAGTAACTTCAGTGAATTACAAGACTCTACCGAAGCCCTTTTTCTCTTAAAGTCATCACCACTCTCCTTAAAGGGAACTTAGAATGAAGGATATTGAATAAAAGTGGAATATTCATTCACTCACCATTGAAGATCTCAGTTTTTTTCCTACCCTGTGTAAAGCAAGGGTCTGACAGGACAGGTATAATCATGAATTAAGCTGATTCCTATCTTCAATAACTGAAGAATGTATGGGTATTTATTACTTACCTGGCTTCCTATTTCTGAGAAAATCCTATCCTCTCCTGTTCATTCATTATCCCCTCCTCCTATTGTCAGTCTTTCTTGATAGGATACAACTCATCAAATGTTCCCCCCACCCCCTGACTTTTGTTTCACTGCCCTCTCTTGGTTTACTTTGTCATTGCTGATATTTCCTTTTCCATCTCCTTGGCCTCCTCTATATTCACTTATTGGGTCTTGTTTTTCTTTGCACTTTCCATCACCTCCTGGGTTGAATATGTGATTTCTAGAATGTGCTATGCTTTGCTGACTTATACCACCTTGTAACTGGTTGTGACAGTCCATCTCCTCAACTCCACCTTCAGTGGTTTCCCGTTGGAAGCTTGAAATCAATTTTAGTAGTTTATACACCAAGAAAATTGGAAACTATTTTTTTGTGTGATTTTTTTTTAATGATTCTCCCTACTGCTGTTGTTGATAAATCTATCTTCCCAACCCCAATCAGCCCAAGATGGTATTTTTGTTTATGGCTGTCAGTGAAATATATTTAGAAAAATCCCAACACCGAGGGGGCAATCCTAAATTATTATATTATTAAATAATTCCTTGTAAAATGTCAAAATTAATTGCAACTCTGAAGTTCTCTAAGGCACTACTTTTAAAAGACTGTGGTATATTATACCTTGAAAGATGAACACACACACACACACACACACACACACACACACACACACTATATATGTATTTTTAGAAGTATAGTATGTAAAATGAATGAATGAAACCCAGGCACTTACTGAAGACGCTTGCATAGAAACAGCTTCTGTAATTATGCCAAACTGTCCATTGTGGGGGGAAAAATGCTGAAAACACACCTTAGAGAGCACAGTCCAAGTGCTCTGAGGCACTTCTGCTTCTTAGAATACAACCAAGTAGACTTTTTACCTGCTGGAGAAGAACTGCAGGGCAAACACATGAAGGAAGTAGAAGGTAAAAATAGGGTGGAGGATGGATCATTTGCTGAATTAAACTATAAATATTTTAAATTTTATCTACAACTTCATTTATTTGTACAAAGCTTTCCTTCTTTCTGAAAGAAACATATGCTGGTATGTCCTCACTACAAGATAAAATAGTACTTTTAAATTCCTCTCTGGCTCTCTTCTAAATCAGTCACCATAGACTTACATTGAACCTTATATATTTAGCAAAGATCTGACATTCAAATTTTAACTTACATTTTTCTACCTTCTTTTATAAGCCTTATATTGGAAAAGTGAGATGGTGGGGCATAACAGTTCAAAAGCCCAGACTGAGCTCTAAAATCAGACTCCTAGATTTGTCTCCAGGCTCTACTAACTTAAGAGCTATATCATTTGAGGAAAACAATTAGTCTTTCTGTTCCTATGTCCCCTCAGCAGAAGCAATGGTAAGAATAATATTGTTTACCCAGAGTCTCATTATAAAGAATAAATATGTTAAAACATAAGGAATACTTAGGATAATACCTGGAATTCACAGTAAGGTATTTGCTATTTAAACTACATTTGCCATGACTGTTTATGGCCAGTGTTTTTTCACATATACAAATTCCACAGTGTTTTTTTTCAATTCAGAAAATTAATTTATTTGAGACAAATGATTGTGTTGTGTGCTATGAGTTTTAGAAGACCATAGAGTATTCATTCAGAAATTCAGTATCCATAATGTTCTAGGACGAGTAGCAATGAATAAAATGTTAAAAAAAATCTTATTTTTCTGAAACTTAGATTTTATTGTTCTTACCCTTTACAGTGTAATGATCTGATAAGTGAGAAAGCAGTCATGTAGCAAATTATACTATGAATACTGTAATAAGGTAAGTAAACCCTAGATAGTAAATAATTCCAAACTAGAAGAATCGTGGTAAAAGTCGTTGAGCTGCAACTCGAAAGATAAATGGCATTGTTCTCACCAGAAACAGCAGGGATCACAATACCTAGCAATTTGGAGAACAATTACTACCCAAGCAGAAAAATTTGGGTTGGAGTGGTTTACTGCTCCTTGAGATGAGAACTAAGATGAAGTGTGATGAGTCTTGAAGATGGAAATGTTATGTTAGGAATACACCCTTAGGGCAAAAGGATGGCAGGTGGGTTCCTTAAATAGGCAGTGGAGAGGGATTGCAGGGTTCAGCCTGAGAGGGTAATCCATTAGGCTCATGTATTACAGATCCCCAAGAGGGAGGTTTGGGTTTACCATTCTTTCCCCACATGTGGCAGCAATTCAATAGATCTTACAAAATTATTTCATATCTCTATTTCTGAATTCTGAAGAAATCACTCGAATGCTAAGTTCTACTCATGGTATGTTCTAGTTTCAATTTATAATCAAAAGGTTATTCTCATGAACAAGAAAGACAGGAAGTGAAGACTATTTGATAGATGATTGACATCAACCATATATTTCTTCTTTGTTTTTCCCATATAAATTCATTTTTTAACAGATATTCTCTGACGAAAAGGCATTGCCCTAACATTTAGGAAATGATATGAATAAGGTACAGAGTTTGATTTCAATTATCATAATTAAAAGGTTAATAATCAAAATGCATTAATATTTTTCAGCTTGGAAGTTAATTTTATGATAGAGAAATTCAACAGAACATTGGAGTGGTGTTCTGAGAACAGAAAGATGAAATATCAGTTACCAATTTCAATTGATATCACAAGAAGTATTGGTTACTTAATACTTCCTAAAGGAAGTGGAGTTTAAACCAAATAATCTGAGGATTTCAGTAGAAAATGATTTAAGAAGATTCAGTGTTCAAGGAAAAGCAACAGCAAGAACAGGAGATGGGGAGCTGTATTTGTTTATTTTTTCTGCAATACCATTTGTACTTTTTCGGTTGTAGGTTCAGTTTTGTTTGGGAAGTCTTGCTGGTAACAACATATTCAGACCCTGGAAACAAATCCTCTTCTAAGTATCAAAAATCTATTAATCTCTCAACAAATTCCTTAATTTCTGAGCTTTGACTTCTTCAGCTGCTAAATTATACGGGAATAATAATAGGGGCTACCTCACAAGGCTGTTGTGAATATAAAAAAAAAAGTACATGAAATTTATTAGAATAGCGACTAGCACGGTATATCACTCAAAAATATTATTTCTATTAAGGAGAAATTTAATTTGTAGCATTTATTTTAAGAAAAATTAACTGGTTAGCATGAAAATACATCATGGACAAAATCTGGAGTATAATGAAATAATTATGGATTTAATGAAAAACATGTGAAACTGAAATTTTTGAATGTAAAACTGACATGATGAGTTGGGATTTATGGTTATAAAGCTATGATTCCTCAGCAAGAATTTGGAGGCCTGGGGCCCCTGGGTGGCTCAGTTGGTTAAGCGACTGCCTTTGGCTCAGGTCATGATCCTGGAGACCTGGGATCGAGCCCCACATTGGGATCCCTGCTCGGCAGGAAGCCTGCTTCTCCCTCTCTTAGTCCCCCTGCTTGTGTTCCCTCTCTCACTGTGTTTCTCTCTGTCAAATAAATAAATAAAATCTTAAAAAAAAAAGAATTTGGAGGCCTGAGTGTTTCTGTATTAAAAATTTACAGTTTCACAGAAGATAAATATAAAAAAAAAAGAGGACAAAATTATCCCAAAGGAGCAAGTTGTACCAAGATTACTTGGTGAACCAGATAGTATTTATCTTTGGTTCTCAAACTTCAAATTTATTGAATGTCTTTGCTTTTGTTGTTTTTCCCAGAGGATGACCCCCTTTGAAATCCTGCTTTGGGGCTTTCGATGATGTGAAATACTCATAGAGGATAAGTTATAACAGGTATGTCTTACTCTTCCTTGGGTACTATAGCACATTTTTTCAAGTTTATAGGGCATACCACATCAGAGTAAAGGATAAATAATTTTTGTGGTGAATTTTCAAATAGTTTGTTAGAGCATCATTTGGGGGATTAGAGAGTTTTCCATTGTTACTAAAAGCAAACTATGTCAAAAGTTTCTTTAACTATCAAAATTATAGCTTTGTCTGTCCATTAAAGTTTTGAGATTTATAGTTGGTACTTAACTTGTTTTTATCTTTTTTATAAAAGATTTTACTTATTTACTTGAGAGTGAGCAAGGACACATGTGAGTGCATATGAGTGTGGGGGAGGGGCAGGGGAAGAAGGGGCCAGAATCCCAAGCAAACTCCTCACTGAGCACTCTGTGGGGCACATTTCAGGGTTCAATTTCATGACCCACGAGATATCATGACCTGAGCTCAAATCATGAATCTGATGCTTAACCAATTTAACCAACCAGGCATTCCTTACTTTTTTTTCCCCTAGTTGTCAAAATATAATAGAGGATTGTGATGACAATTATTATTTCTCTAGCATTTAAAAAATTTCTCTAGCATTTAAAAAATTCTAAATAATTATAAATGCTATTTATATTCATAAAATACCACATTAATTATACAACATAATAGTAAGAGTTCCCCTTAGGAAGCTATTATTCTTACTATGATTTATTCCTACACATTCATTTATTTAGGAAAAATCACTAATTCGAAAAATCTGTGGTCTGGTTGCTATTTGCACAAGACATCTACATGACCCTGTAGCTGACGCTTTGACTCTGGTTGCTGAGGACTACACTCTAACTATAATCTTTCTCTTCCATCCCCCAAACATTTAAGAACTAACTTTGCCACACATTATTTTGTGAGACTAAATAATCATCTAGGATTATTAAAATTCTAGTTTGTAAAGTGAAATGGAACAAAATGGAATAAAACACATCACCGCCAAGATAATATGTGTAAGTTCAGGAAGGAATAAAGCTGATATTTGAAGATGCTGGTTTTCCTTAAATAAAGCAAACAAGGGGTGCCTGGGTGGCTCAGTCAGTTAAGCATTCAACTCTTGGTTTTGGCTTAGGTCATGATCTCAGGGTCCTGGGATCAGGGCCCTACTTTGGGCTCCATGTTCGGTGGGGAGTCTGTTGAGTTTCTCTCTCCCTTTTTCCCGCCCCTGTTCACACACACTCTCTCTCAAATAAATAAGTCAAATCTTTAAAAATTTGTTTTAAAGATTTTTATTTTTTTGATAGAGAGGGAACATAAGCAGGGGGAGTGAGAGAGGGAGAAACACACTTCCTGCTGAGCAGGGAGCCCAATGAGGGGCTCTATCCTAGGGGTCATGACCTGAGTGGAAGGCAGACACTTAGCAACTGAGCCATCCAGGTGCCCCATTATTATTATTTTTTTTTTTTTAAGGAAGCCATGACATCTACTGAACTTATATAAATTCTCCAGGAAAGTGTATTTACAAAATAAAGCATAAATATTTTATTTACAATTTAATTGGCAGTAGATTCATAAAATAGCAATAAAAACCCAGAATTTTCATGCATAACAGTCTTTTAACTCCTATAAAAACACATTTTCTTTCTTGTCATGTCCTATAAAGGAAAAAAATTTTCTACTAGTATGTCAAGTTTTATAATATTTAATAGGAACATTGATAAATTATAATGAATATACAATTTTCCATAACAACAGAAATCTCTTTGTACAAACCTAGAACTTTTTTTCTTTTTGGATAGTTCCTTTTATTTCTGTTAATGTGATATATCAAATATACCTCATAAGAAAGTTTAAAAAGTATGTAAATTTCTGAATATATTCATTTTATTTCCATACTTCCCTGTAACCCAAACGTTATGACTTGAAATTCTTATAATTTATGTATTTATTTGGCATCACATAAAAAGTTTACATAACATTTCTTCCTGAAATACTTTGAGTGCATTAAATGCAGTCTATGAAAGTTGGCAGTAAGTCTGATTCTTCTTATTTTAGCACTGAAAGATCTATTAGCGTGAAGCTTTACTTATAGAATCAGATTCCCATTTTCATTTTACTGCCATTTATCAAATTATCTGCCTTTACACTTGCCAGAAAAATCAGTTGCGATTAATGCTCTCTTAGCCAAGTGGATGCAATTGCAGACCTCAGATTATACTTTTTGGAGATAAAGATACAGTATAAAAAGAGAAAAATAGAGAAAAGTAGCAAAAAACTTAAAGTACTGCAACTTTGCATACGCACATACAATGATGAATTTATTTGAAATATGCAAAGGTTTTGTTGATTTGTTACTTTCTGATTTATATTGATATTTCTCTCAGTCCCAGTATTTAAATTCAATGACTATAACTAAACTATAACCATATAAATATACATACATATATATGGATATATACATACATTATGAACTGATATACCACAGGAATATGAAACATAAAGATTTAAAATTTCTTTTGATTACTTGGAATTGAATACCATCCACATCATCACAATATGCAGCACTGACAACAGTAATTATTATGGCATCAAAAAATGAAAAATCTCAATAGGAAATGCAAGCAGGGTATTGAAACCCCTGTAAGAAAGCAGTAGACAGAAAACAACTTACAATCTTACTAAAAATCAAAGAATAAATAAATAAATCTGAGCATTATGATGTTGATTGTACAACAAACGGTTAGGCTAATATTTTTTTTAAATCATGTTTACTTCTCTTTTGTATATCCTAGGAAGATACACAAAAATAAAAAAGAAAAAATGAAAGTCAGAAGAACAGCTGCCAAAACCTGTTTTTTGTGCAGCATGAATAGGAGCTGGGGATTACGGAGTGCCTTCTTGTGATGAGCACCTGCTGATGTATGGAAGGGTTGACTCACTGTATTGTACACCTGAAACTAATATTACATTGCAGGTTAACTGAAATCTAAACAAAAACTTTAAAAAATATAAGAATTTTAAAAATAAAAATTAATTATAAAGCAAGAAGTTGTGGAGAATGGCTTCCAAACTTGGAGATTTTCATGTAGCTGTAAGAGAACAGAAGATAAGAACTTTAATAATAGAGTTAGTATATGCATTTTTCAGGTTACACGTGGAAATAAATGTTAAATATTTATAAATTGTCAAGAACTGGGTTTATACCTTCTATTTTCTCTAAATGTCCTATGGTCTTAGGTGATAAATACCTACAGGAATTTTCATTGGATTAGGTTGATTATTCTAATCCAATGGTATTAGAATGTTATTCTAATTCTGATACTATTCTTGGAAAGATAGACTCTAACAAGGCATTTGAAGATGCTCTTTTCTATTTCTCAATGATTAGCTTCAATTATTTTTAAAAGTTTTATTTTAAATTCCAATTAGTTAACATACAATGCAGTAACAGTTACAGGAGTAGAATTTAGTGGTTCAGCACTTCCATGCAACTCCCAGTTGTCTCATACAGCAAGTGCATTCCTTAATCTCCCCCACCTGTGGAGCCCGCTCCCACCTCCCCTCTGGCAACCAGCAGTTTCTTTTCTATAATTAAGAGCAGGCTTCTTGGTTTGCCTCTCTCTGTTTCTCCCCCCCCCCCACTTTGTTTTAAGGATAATGTCCCTACTCCTAATGGAGAGCACTCATATCCTCTGTATTGTGATGGCAGCTCAATTTTACTGTTGTTCTTCACACGTAAGTATTCCAACCAGGAGGAATTATTAGGCATGTTTTATATTTTTGACATTTTTTTGGTATTTCCTAAGCCTGCCCTTTCAGTTTGAAATGATTATTTTCATCACGCTTAAGGTTTCTTTTATTTTGTTTGCTACAATTGACATCTTTCGATGCACTCTCAGACCACACTGTCTGATGCAGAGTTTTCTGTTTTGTTTTATTTTGTTTTTGAAACTTTAATTTTTAGAGCAGTTCACAGCAAACTCTGGAGGAAGGTACAGAAATTTCTCCTTTACTGCATTCCCTCCACAAATGCATAGGCTCCTCCATTACCAACATCATTCATCAGAGTGATACATTGTGTTACAATTGATGAACAAACATTGACACATCTTAAATGTCCAAAGCTGGTGGTTTATCACAGGGTTCACAATTGGTGTTCATTCTATCGATTTAAAAAAAAAAATGTGTAAGGACATGTAACCATTGTATATTATCATATAGAATATTTTCACTGTCTTAAAATTCCTCGTGCTCCCCTATTCAAACTCTTCCCTCCCCCAACCCTTGGTAACCACTGATGTAATTATTGTCTCTATAGGTTGCCTTTTTCAAAAGGTTGTAGGGTAGGAATAATATAATATGTGGCCTTTTCAGGTTAGCTTCTTTTTTTTTTTTTTCTTCAGATTGGCTTCTTGCACTTAGTAATACATGTTTAAGATTATTCCATGATGTATGTATGTGTGTGTGCTTGTGTGTGGCTTGATAGTTCATTTCTTTAGCATTGAATAACATCCCATTATCGGATTGCACCAAGTTGATCTGTTTACTTGGTCAAGGATATATTGGTTGTTTTTAAGTTCTGTCAATTGTAAATAAACCTGCTCTAAACCTCTGTGTTCAGGTTTTTGTGTGAAAATGTTTTCAACTTGTTTTAGGTAAATACCAAGGAGCATGGTATCTAGATTGTATGGTGAATATATTTGTTTTGTAAGAAACTGCCAAATTCTCTTTCACTTTTTTTTTAAGATTCCTTTTTTTATTATTATTATTTTATAGAGAGGGAGATTGAGAGAGAGAGAGCAGGGGCAGAGAGGAACAACAACAAAGAGACTCCCTGTCAAGCGGAGAAACTGACACGGGGCTCAATCTCAGGACCCTGAGATCAGGATCTGAGCTGAAATCAATAATCAGATGCTTAACTGACTGAGCCACCCAGGAAATCCTCAAAACTCTCTTTTTTTCTCAAGATCTCTTTTGTTATTCAGAGTTTTCTGTGATTGCATACAAGTTTGAAAATTACTTGTATTTCTTTAAAAAATGTCGTTGGAATTTTGATAGGCATTGTATTGAATCTGTAAGTTGCTTTGGGTAGTATGGGCATTTTAACAATACTGATTCTTCCAGTCTATGAGCATGGAATATATTTCCATTTATTTACATCTTCTTCAATTTCTTTCATTAATGTCTTGTAGTTTTCAATACACAATCCTTTCACCTTCTTGGTTAAATTTATTCCTAGGTATTTTATTCTTTTTGATGCCATTATAAATGGGATATTAGTAAATTGTGTACACATTTTTTTTATATATATTCACCTGGCTAGAGGCTCATAGATTTTATTAATATTTTTAAGAACCAACTTTTGGTTTCATTGACATTTTCTGTTTTTATTTTTTTTATTTTTTTAGTTTTTCTTATTTATTTTTTTCTAATTAATTTACATTTAATTTTGTCTTCTTTTTTTAGATTTCTCAAGTAGAAACATTACTGATTTTATATATTTTCCTTTCTAATATATGATTTCAATGCTATATGTTTTCCTCTAAGTACATCTTTTAAAATCCCACAAATTTTGATAAATTCTGATTTGTTTTAATTTAGTCCAAAATATTTTTAAAGATCCATTTTTTTTTTAAATTTTAGAAGTGGGGAGGGGTAGAGAGAGAGGGAGAGAGAAAATCTCAAGCAGACTCCCCACTGACTGTGGAGCCAGACACAGGGCTTGATCCCAAGACTGGGAGACAATTACCTGAGCCAAAAACAAGAGCTAGATGCTTAACTGACTGAGCCACCCTAGTGCCCCAAATAATATATGTATATATTTTTAAATTTCTGTTGAACTTCTGTAATTCCTGTATTATTTACAAGTTTGCTGTTCAATCTTTTTGTAATTTGGGATTTTTCAGTTATCTTTATTTCTACTTTATTTTCATTTTGGCCTGAGAGCTGACTTTGTATAATTTCTATTATTTTAAATTTGTTAACATGTGCTTTATGACCCATATTGTGGTCTATCATAGTAAATGGCCCATGTGATCTTGAAAGGAATGTGTATTCTGCTGTTGTTGGATGAAGTCACTGAAAGATATCAATTGTACACAGTCGATAGATCGTGTTGAGTTCAATTATGTCCTTCCTGATTTTCTGCCTATTAGATTTGTCCATTGCTGGTAGAAGGGCAATATCATCTCTTAGTGTGATAGTAGATTTATCTATTTCTCCTTGAAATTGTACAGCTTTTGCCTCACATACTTTGATACATTGGTGTTAGCTATATGCACATTAAGGATTGTTATATCTTCTTGGAGATTTACTTCTTAACATTATGTAGTGCCCTTCTTTATCCCTGATGACTATTCTTGTTATGAGGTGTTCCAGGTATTTAAAAAGATAATTAATGACATTTTATTTCTTGGTACTTTTTCACATACAATAATGTTCATTTTTAATTCTTCTAGATAGAATTCTCAGTTTCCATGCAGTCATTTTTTATTAATTTCTAATTATTCCTCCACCCATTTAGAGACTTTTTTTTTCTTTCTGATACATTACACTTCAGTCATATCACATTCAGCCTACTTGGGCTTGACTTAAAATAAACATTCTGTGAAATGACAGTAAAAATCAGCAAAACAAAATGTCATTGCAAACTGCCTTATGCTTTTATGGCTAAAGATGATAAAAATCTCCTATAGGACTTCATGATCAGGTTAACAGATCAGTAGCTAAATTTTTGTCAGTCCCTACTTTAAAATTACTAAAGAAACACCAAATAGTAAATAACATATTAAATAGATTAATAAATTAAATTTAGCTATGTGTTTAAAAGTAGCAAACTATGTAATAAAAACAGAAAAGTTAAAATTTAATTATTAAATTAACAGAATAACCATGGCTTAGGTTATTTTTGAGAGACATCTATATGAATATTTGCATTTCTTTCCTGTCACAAATAACTAGATAAGTGCAATAGATTTAGTGTTTGTTTCCTCCCCCAAAATCATGTTTTAAAATCCTAATCCCCAAGGCAATGGCATGAGGATAGGGATCTTTGTGAGGTGATTAGGTCATGAGGGTAGAGTCCTCATGAGTGGAATGTGAACCCTTAAAAAAGGGACCGAAGAGAGATTCTTTGTTCTACTATCTGTTCTACTATGTGAGGACACAGTAACAAGATGACCATCTATGAATGAGGAAGCAGGCTCTCACCACACATCAAATCTTCCAGTGACTTGATCTTGGATTTCCCAGTCTCCAGAACACTGTAAAACAATTTTCTATTACTTAGAAACCACCCAGTATATGGAACTTTGTTAGAGCAGCCCAAACTGACAGTAATTAAAAATAGAAAGTCTTAAGCTAACTCAAAATTAAAGTGTGTGAGGTTTAAACTTTATGACTTTTAATCTAGTGTCTACTTTCATGTGTTCCAGTTATATGAGTATAGACAAACAGAATATATACAGTGCTAAGAAAAAAGCAGATGCTTAATAAGTAAATGCTGAATTTAGAGACCATTATTCCAAATTCTCTCGACCAGATTCAGAGTTTTATTCAATGGTAGAGTGACTAAGTGGCACTCATTAAACTAAAAGATAGTATTCAGTTGTTGAGGGTTTAGTAAATACTGGTAAAATTGTATGGATGTTTCAACAGCATCCATACAGACACACATAAATGCTAAACTGGCATGTTATGTAAACAAAGCATTATATTCTATTTCTGTCAGTGTGAAGTTTGCTACTTTGGGAAATTGAACCCATTGGACCTTAGTTTTGAATACAGAAAGATTTTCAGGGTTGGGGTTTAAGAGTTATATGTTTTACAGTTTTAAAGTGACTTCCCCAAAAACATAAAATTTTTTAAAATATTATAGTCATTGTCATTTGAAAGATAAATTGGTTAATGCTGAAAATTGCTTCCTCCTATTTTGAAATTTTGGCTTCTCTTTCAGGCAGAGCAACTAGTCGTCTCCCCCCAAATAAGTGTTATCCAGTTGACATTATTTGATTTTTTCATTTTTTGTCCTAATATTAATTAATGCATTTTGTACAACAAGCACATGTTAGGTTAATATATTCTCAGATAGCTATGTGATGCTAAAAGAGTTAATCAGATTGACTTTGTATGCATATATGTTGTAGAAAAATAGTGTTCTCCTCCCTCACCTCAGAGATGAACATGTCCTAATCTCTAGGACTCATGAATACATTAACTTCTCTAGGGAAAGGGACTTTGCAATTGTGAGTCAGGTAAGCATATCTAAATGAGGAAATTATCTGAGAGTATCCATTTGGGCCTTATATAACTGAACATTTTCTTACAAGAAGGAAGGAAGAGAGTCAAAGTTAGGAGAAGGTGATGTGCCTATGGAAGTAGAGGGAGAGCCAGACAGCCCGGAGCCCCAGAATACAGACAACCTCCTATAATTGGAGAAGATCAGGAAGGGATTCTCCCTGGAGCATCCAGAAGAGACCAACCCTGAGGAAATCTTACTGTCAACCTGATAATATTCATTTCAGACTGACCTCAAAAACTCTAAGATAACAAATGTGTGTTATTTTAAACCACAAAGTCTGTAGTAATTTGCACTGTGGCCATGAGAATCTAATACATGGCATGAGATGAAACTTGAAAATTAATGTCTTCCTTTGTTGACTATATGTTGTTATTTTCTTTGTTCTTATTCTGTTCTATAAATTTTGTCCTTATATGACTTTACATTATATATTTCCTTATTTGTTTTTATATTTTATTTCACTAGTATATAGAGGCTATATGTATTTGGACTTTGTTTTCTGCTCTGCAATATGCCTAAAATGAGGGCTTGTACATGATGGACAACCAATAAATTTCTGTTAATCACTGAGTGAAACATGCAAGAAGATTATTATCAAAGTCTAGGACACCATAATAGGAATAATATTTACTTAGTATGTAGGAGAAATATTCTCTGCAAAATTAATAATTTGTAATTTGGATGATAAAATCTTAACACTTGAATGTTGCTTTATGATTGACATACAACATCTTATTAGTTTTTGAATTGTTATTTAAAGTTAAAAAACAAATATTATATTATTTGTCTTATAGTCACAATGGCTAGAACAATTTTTCTGTAAACAAATAATATCAACCATTAATTACCTACCTCCTGGCTATCATGTTAAGAATTTTATATAAGTTTTTTGATATTCTTTTCCTCATGTTAGGGATTAGGGAAAAGATCAAGTGTTTCATTTGTTTATCCAACATTTCACAGCTTGTAAGTGATGATAGTATGATTCAGAGGCATTTGTTTCAGACTAGGAATGTCCCATATCCTTATCTTAAAAGGGAAAGAAGTAAAATTGTGCATGAATATTGAAAGGTCTGGATTTGAGCAAAATTGAAGTCTCAGTCAATGCTTGAATATAGAGAAAAGTTAGTTGGATGAAGCCCTGATATCATATTAATGTAAATTCCAAATGTTACAAAGATTGAAGTCTTTAAAAAGCAACAAATTATATTAAAATAATATGAGTTGTTTTGCAATTTTAGAATGTTGAAGATCTCTCTAACCTTGATTTTAAATCCATAAGATACAATAAAGAAGACTCATATATTCAACCACTAACAGTTTAAAGAAAATGGCTATGCTGTATAAAGGCACAGGCGAAATTTAAAGGGGAAAATGACAAACTGAGAGATGTTTCACAACTTATAGATAAAAGGTTAACCCCCCAAATACATAAGTAGCTCCTACAGGGCGCCTGGGTGGCTCAGTTGGTTAAGCGACTGCTTTCGGCTCAGATCATGATCCTGGAGACCCAGGATCGAGCCCCACATCGAGCCCCACATCGGGCTCCCTGCTCAGCCGAAAGCCTGCTTCTCCCTCTCTCACTCCCCCTGCTTGTGTTCCCTCTCTCGCTGTGTTTCTCTCTATCAAATAAATAAATAAAATCTTTAAAAAAATATAGCTCCTATAAATCAATTAAGAAAACCAATAGAAAAATTGTCAAAGATATGAAAAGATAGTTCTTAGAAACTCTCCTACATATGGAAATATCTTCACCATCACTTTTAAAAGGAAAAATGGAAAATAGCAATTTTTGTAACCTACCAGATTGGCAAACAAAAATATTTGATTAAACTCTGTATTAACATGTCTCAATCATTATTGATGGAACTATGAATTGTTAAAATGTACATGGAGAACAATTTGGCCAAGTCAATTAAAAAATACACATACTCTTGTGTCTAACAATTTAAATTCTAAGAATTTAGAAACATGTGTAATTGAAAATATTTCAAGTAATGTACAATTTTCTCAAGACATCATTGTCTATAATTATTGAAAACATTTGAAAGCAATACAAATATCTTTCAATAAGGAATTACATAAATAAATTATGATAAATCCCTATAATGGAATACTATGAAGATTTAAAAAAATGGATACTTGGGTGGCTCAGTGGGTTAAAGCCTCTGCCTTCAGCTCAGGTCATGATCTCAGGGTCCTGGGATTGCTTAGCAGGGAGCCTGCTTCCTCCTCTCTCTCTGCCTACTTGTGATTTCTCTCTCTGTCAAAAAATTAAATAAAATCTTTTAAAAAATTAAAAAAATAAATAAAATAAAAAAGAAGCATCTCTTATGTGCTGATATGGAAAGTTTGCCAAGATAAATTGCTAAATGCAAAAATCAGGGTTTTGAACAATGTGTGTTTCGCCCTCTCTGTATAAAAGCAAGGAGTTGGAAGAGAAACATGTAGTTGTATTTTATTGTGTACATTTTTAAACATATTTTTGAGATCATTAAATATAATACAAATTATACAAAATTATAAAAAAGCATTTATTCTTTTCTGCTGCAAGTCATGGGGTGAGTTGGATAAATAGGCTCAACTATGGGAGACAGACATTTTTTGCAAATAAATTTAGTTTCTATAATGGAGTGAAAATGTCCCATTTTTGTAACTAGCTTACCCAACTGAATGTAAATGTGAATAAAATAATTATTCTTAACCACTCAGGAAAGAAGAACATGATGTTTGATAGAAAATAGAAGAAAAATTATTCCACAGAAGTAAAAAAATATTATTTTTCTAGGACTACTTAGCTGGACAATATTTTTCACATAATATCTATGATTAACAAAATAGAGATTCGTACCTTTTGACTAGTTTTCATCACTCTATATTGGCTTTTTCCTTAATGCAATAAAGTGGTGATGTTTTATCATGGTATAATCACCTTATAAACTGAGGTTCTGCTAAAAATCATTTTTTTTTTTTATAATTTAGAGAAATAGAAGTTAGCGTAGAGGACAGAAGCCAAATTACACATCATATCAGAATAAGATAAGAAAGAAAGCAAAATATAAAGTAGAATTTAAAATCACTTTTGTTTCCACCTGGCAAGAGGACCAAAATGGAAAATAAAATAAAGACATTTTGTAAACTGTACCCTGAGAATTACAGTGATGGTCTAATTAAATTAATCACAGTGAAATTCATATGCTTTATTTTTTTCTGAAATATAAAATAATAAGGTAGTAAATAAGTACAAAGATTTTTCAACTCTTTAAGAAAGTAGTTTTCTCTTTTTGAATGACAATGCACATCAAAATAAGAGGCAAAGGAAAGAATATAGTAAAGGTTTTGAAAAAAATATTTATACTTATTATACAGAGCATTACAAGTTGTGTAATAGGCAAATGTTTCCATATGATATATATGGCAAATTTACAATCTGTTCTTATTGCAGTCCTGATTTTAAATACTCTGTTCTAGTATCCTCATAAATCACCAAGTATTCCCAAAATAACAAGATTAGCTTAAATTTGGTCAGAGAAAATGTCTGAAACTTTCTTTTGGAATTAAACCAAACACATCTCTGTATGTGTATGAATGTGGCTCTGTTACCTTCCTCAAGTAAAGAATAAAGTAGTTTTGATTATTTTACTAATTTTTTATATATATAGAATTACCAATTAATGATATTAATGACATTACGTGGAACTTTAAAATGCATCTTGTTGGATGCCTGGATTGTTCAGTCAGTTAATCGTTTGCCTTTGGCTCAGGTCATGATCCCAGCGTCCTGGGATTGAGTCCCACATCATGGATTCCCTGCCTCTGTGCACACACTCTCTCTCACAAATAAAAAAATAAAATGTTTAAAAAACTAAAGTATCTTGTAAAAAGAGCTACAAAGTTGAGATGAGAGGTTTGAGGTGCAAATATGTAAATTTCTTTTTCTTTTCTTTCCTTTTTTTTTTTTTTTTTTCTATTCAAGTTGAACTAGGATCTTAGGAAATGTTACCTGTTATCCACATCTGCACCTGGACAGAGATTTCTTCAGGAAGAAGAAATCAACAGTAGGAAGCATCAGATGCAAGACTAGAAGCTCAGGGGTTCAGAAGGTGATTTTGTTAACCTAAAACAGCATACAGGAGAGAGCATGCTGAGATTAGGATAATACTTTCCATTTAGAATCCTTTAGACAAGGAAATGGCAACTTGATCATGAGGTAATAAAAAGCACGAGTAAATGTATGGCATGCCATACATGTAATTTTATAATTTCAACTGAATAGCTGTACTTCAGTGAAATTTTCAAAGTGCTTATCAAAGGGAAGCTTTCGGTATGGTATTGGTTTAAGAATTGGTTTGACAGGGCAATGTTGGGGTTTTAGCTAAGAAGGGTCAGATTTGCAATCAGAGCAAAAGGAAAGGAGGTTATGGGACAGATTCAAAAAAGGAAAACTACCCTAAATTCTCTCTTTTTTAAAGATTTTTTTAAAAAATATTTTACGTATTTATTTGAGGCAGAGACAGAGACAGAGAGAGCAAGAGCAGGGGGAGGGGCAAAGGGGGAAGGGGCAGAGGGGGAGGGAGGACAAGCAGATTCCCTGCTGAGCATGAGCCAGAGCTGGGACTGGATCCCAGGACTCCTAGATCATGACCAGAACTGAAGTCAAACCCTTAAAAGACTGAGCCGCCCAGGCGCCCTTACCCCAGACTCTCTTAAGTGAGGGTTTCATGCATGCATTTCTAGGAGACTGTAAGTTTCACCTACATGGACTTATTTAGTGATACCTCAAATGCTTAGGTTTAAGGTTATTATTACTTTAGAAAAGTTTGTAATCACCAATTGTTCTTATTAATTAATTTATTATAAACCATTGAACATACTAATAGATTACAAACTCTGTTTAGTGCTGGAAAATGAAAGATTAAATAAGAAATTATACTTGTTTTTCAGTTCCTTGCTAACGATTATTTTTCAAAATGAATTCTAGAATCATAACAACTTAGCATTATTGTTAAGTTGTGGTTTTTGACCTATTTTCTGGAATAGATAGACTAGCTAAAATTGTCTTATCCCAATTTTATAAAATAGCATTCTAAGAGGAATTAAGAGTAGATTTTTATTTGTTACAAATTTATTTTTCATTTTCATGTTGAAACTTGCATTTTTGCTCCAGCACTTTAGTTTCGGGTTTTTTGTTATTGTTGTTTTTGTTTCTGTTTGTTTTTTTTTTTTTAATTCTAGTTAATTAACAAACAGGGCAACATTGGTTTCGGGAGAGGAGTACATTTTGAAATAATCTTCACTGAATATGTGAATAGATGTACATTGCCACATACACATCTCTAACACTATTTCTGTGGCAGCATATTTGACTCATAAGAGTTTATCCTAATGATTTGTATAGGTAAACTGAAATCAACTGAACAAATAAATATTCATTTTTTATTCTTTTTGTTACATGCTATTACTAATTAGAACAGATTAATCTAACACCTACTATAAGCAGTATGTTATTCTGTTACTATGTAGATAAAGTTAAAAAAGTAAAAACAATACAGAATGATTTTAGGACCTTGTCTAATTAGAGATGAAACAGAATTTCTTCACAGTGCTGAGTGTGAGTTCTCACACAGTGTCACTTAAGTGGGGTAGTCCCGGTTTTCTTTAGATAATTTTCTAGTTTGACACTGACCATCTCTACCCCACTACCTGAGTCTGGATTTCTTATTTATATAATTTGCTTATTCCCTGTGGGAACTGAATTATAAGTCCTGAAATAATATATGTCTGCAGGCACCAATAATCCAAGAAGAATGCTGTTTACTAAAGGAAGTTTATGGAAACACTGGGGAGAGTTTTCAGGAAGGAGATTACTTCTGGTTGAAATTCCCCAGGTAGCTTTCATTGAGAATATGGCACGCACAGAATGCCTTGCAATTGCATTAACAATACAATCTTAATATTTTCATATTTGGGAGGACCATAACCCAAATGATCAATTAGGTATAGGACAATTATTAATTGAGAAATAGTTCTCGTAGTCATTGTGAAGACAAAAAGAATACCAAGTGATTATTGTTATTATTGTGTCCTCATGGACTTACCAGCTTCTCATGGAAAAATGTCAGTCTCATTGGGAAAATCAACATCATTCTGAGTCCCATCCAAATCCTGATAGTCTGCTGAGTTTACTCTCATGAGATAATTGAATATGTGGAAAACAAAATTCTTTCTTGTACAATGAAGAATTTAAAAATAATTATCTCTATGTTCCTTTTTGTACTTATGTTTACCTCATCAGGAGTTCACTCATCTTATCTATCACTGTTTACCTTTTCTCTTGTAAGCAGTTACTCTAAAAGTCAGCTAAACTTTTACTGCCTTTTAGACACTCTGCTTCTCCCACAGCAGTCTTCTGTGACATAAAATTTCCTACAAAAATGTCTCAGTAGCCTCTACTGTTTTCACAAGCTGAGATATAAGGTACTGGAAAACATTTGAAAATATCATGATTGCACAGATGTGAAATAACAATGGCCAGATATATAATTATGTCTTAGTTCTGAAAGTAACAAATTCTTCATTTCTAGTATTTTATCAATGACAGATTTTATCTACTTTCATTTATCTTTGCTTTATACTTGAGCTCCAGGGATAACATAGGAAGGTTGAGATAATTTTGTTTAAAGCTAAGTAAGCTATGCAAATAATTATAAATTAGTGACTATTAATAATAGTCATGATTTCATAGCAACACATCTGTGTCTGAAAAATATAATCCTACATCTAATAGGAATGTAGGGACATTTCTGTCCATGCTTCCAAGTATCACATTCTACTCATATAGACTGAGTGACAGTACTGGAGAGAAGTTAATTGTATAAACTGTTTTTTCCTTCTTATTCATGTTTACCAGCACATGTTTATTGTATATCAATTATCATAAAACTACCTTAATATGTATACTGTTCAAATGTCCATCTGAAAACTCCACGCATTTGGAAAATATGAGATAAGAAATGTACCAAGACTATAGTGGAGCATACTGTCAGAGATCATTTGATGACCTCTTGGACACATCTTTTAAAAATCCTGGTTCTGATAAGGTATCCCTGTTTATCAGTCCCTGACATTTAACAACACTCAGGTACACTAACGTCCTTATAAAGCATAAGAGACAAATATTATATCTTGATAAATTTAAAATAATACAAATACAAATGGATCTAGCAAGAGTAGAAATCCTTTAGTTAAATATGAGAAACAATATCAGTTAGTATCAGTGAACCAGATATTATAAAAGCACATTTTCATTCATAGACAAGTTACCTAGGAATATAAGTTACCAAAATTTGTTGTGAATTAGAACTAAAACAAAAATTCGTGTATAATTAGAATGTTAGAAGACATCAGATTTTGATAATTTGGTATATTTATGTACATAAACATAATTCTCATTAGGGCAACTAGATACAAATTTCATCCTAAAGTAGCAAACATTTTATCACATGGTTTTTAGAGGGTTATTGCTAGAGTTTCCCTCTGTGTTAGCCTGTCTGTATAGTCAATTTTTACCCCCAAACCTTCTTACCCCCAAAACTGGTCTTTCACTAGCTTTTTACTGTCTATAATATGATTGCAAACAATTCTGGTGTCTAGTAATCAATCGATGTCTTTGAGGTGGTTTTGCACAACTATGCTTACATTCACGTATATGCTGAATTCATAAAACTCTTATAGGACATTCTTATTTCCCTTATTTTACAAACATATGTAAGCCTCTAAATTTGCCCTCATGAACCACCTGCAATAATTATATTGTTTGACTTTGAGTCTTTTTTTCCTTCAGTAATGATTACTTATTCTTAAATTGCAGTATGTTTTATTATATATTTCAAAAGTGAAATCCAGCATCGCTGATATTTACATATACTGAGGTAAAAACTTCAGTCTCATATAAAACGATCAGTAAAATAATGTTTTGAACCTTCAGAATATACTGTGGGCCACGAATGTAACTTTCTAGTAGTCATGTTGATAAGAATTAAACAAAACAGGTTAAATTAATTTGTTTTAAATGGATTTTAAGAAATATATATATCGGATGCCTGGGTGGCTCAGTGGGTTAAAGCCTTTGCTTTTGGCTCAGGTCATAATCTCAGGGTCCTGGGATCAAGGCCTGCATGGAAATTTTATGTCACAGAGGATTGCTGTGGGAAACCTTCCTCCTCTCTCTGCCTGCCTCTCTGCCTACTTGTGATCTCTCTCTGTCAAATAAATAAATAAAATCTTAAAAAAAAAGAAATATATATATATCACTTATTCAATACATCATATAGAATAATGAATGATATATTTTTGCTTTTTCCATTTAGTTGTGAAAATGCAACGTGAATTTATACTTAAATTGCATCTTATTCCAAATGTTCAGTATCCATACATGGCTGTTCAATGCAGCCTTAAACATGTATAAAGGGGGGCACCTGGGTGGCTCAGTAGGTTAAGCAACTGCCTTGGGTTGGGTCATGATCCTGGAGTACCAGGATCGAGTTCCACATTGGGCTCCCTGCTCAGCTCCCTGGCCCTCCCCCTTCTCATGCTCTTGCTCTCTCGCTGTCAAATAAATAAATGAAATCTTTAAAAAAAAAAAGGTAAGTATAAAGGACTCTAATTCACAACTAAAACTTTTTTTTTAAAGATTTTATTTATTTATTAAACAGAGAGAGAGAGAGAGATCACAGGCAGGCAGAGAGAGAGGAGGAAGCAGGCTCCCCAGTGAGCAGAGCCTGATATGGACCTCGATCCCAGGACTCTGAGATCAGGGCCTGAGCTGAAGGCAGAGGCTTTAACCCACTGAGCCACCCAGGTGCCCACAACTAAAACTTTTAAAATACAACAGCTTCGATTCCTTTCTAGTGGTTTATATATTCATTTTGTATTCGCAGATTAAACATTTACTTTGATTTATGATTTTTGACAGCTTTACCATATAATATCATCTTTAAAAATGGGAAACCCTTTATTTCTATTTATCATTTTCCACTTCTATAAACTATCCTTTATTTTATATTTTATCAACATAGTGCACTAAAATAAAACTGTAAACAATCACAAAGAATATATAAACTCAGCTCATTGAGATTATGTGAACAATATTTTTTCATATTGTACTTTATTTAATATTTGAATATGTATAACAGAAATAGTTCATCAATAGTTCATCTTTTTTTACTTGTAGATTTTAAAGGATTGCAAAGATATCGCAAATGTTCATTTTTTTTTAAGATTTTATTTATTTATTTGCAAGAGAGAAACACAGCAAGAGAGGAAACACAGCAGGAGGAGTGTGAGAGGGAAAAGCAGGCTTCCCACAGAGCAGGGAACCCCATGCAGGGCTCAAACCTGGGTCTCCAGGATCATGACCTGAGCCTAAGGCAGTTGCTTAACCAACTGAGCCACCCAGGCACCCCCCAAATGTTCATTTTTTAACTCTTCATTAGGTACTTGTGACTTTTTAAAATTAAATGATTGTGTAAAAGGAAGGTTTTTGTTTTTGTTTTTTTTTCCCTTGCTGGAAGTATTAGCATAGGATTATTTTTGAAATGAAATTTTTAGAAAGAGTATATAGCCTTTCTATTTAATTTTCTCAAAGACCTTTTTACTGTCTTCAGATAATAGGAACAGATTTTTTATGGCTTCATTATATAGTAGGCAATAATGAACATCATGAAATTCTATAAAATGAAGTTCATGAAATTTTGCATGACATGTAGACAAATATTTCTGATTCAGTTACCATGTGGGTTTAAACAAAACCAGCCTTAATTGGAACAAGTGATTATTGAAATATATTTTATATCTAGTGTCAATTAATTTAAAAGAGAAATTTTATTAACTATGAGAAATTTCCTAGAATAACCAAAACCTCCCTATCTTGATATGTATTATTTGTCTGACATGTTGTTGTGATCTTCATTCTTTGAATGTATTCACAGCAAGAATCATGTTTTAGGGCGCCTGGGTGACTCAGTGGGTTAAAGCCTCTGCTTTCGGCTCAGGTCATGGTCTCACGGTCCTGGGATCAAGGCCCGCATCGGGCTCTCTGCTAGGCAGGGAGCTTCCTTCCTCCTCTCCCTCTGCCTACTTGTGATCTCTCTCTCTGTCAAATAAATAAATAAAATCTTTAAAAAAATAAAAAAAGAACCATGTTTTATATATATTTAAAAAAAAAAAAACTTGAAAATCTGCTAAACATAGTTTTTTTTACATAAAATATCACATTATGGGGACACCTGGGTAGCTCAGTGGTTAAGCGACTACCTTCAGCTCAGGTCATGTTCTCAGTGGCCTGGGATGGGGTCCCACATCGGGCTCCTTGCTCAGCATCGAGCCTGCTTCTCCCTCTGCATGTTCTGCCTGCCACTCTCCCTACTTGTGCTCTCTCTCTCTCTTTCTGACAAATAAATGAAATCTTAAAAAAAAAAAATCCCATTATGTATTGTGTAAATAAAACAGGACAGATTAGATACCTAAATTGTGAGCTTTTAAAATAATGACTTTATAAGATGAAGGTACACATGGAGGACAAAATATTTCAGTAAATTATTAACTATGTTTTCCATAAATTGAAGTATAAGGACCCAATATTATCTAGGAAAAATTTAACAAGGGAATTTCCTATTATAAGGTTGTTTTTTAGGTTTTAACAAAATGTTTTAAAATAATTTATAAGATAGTTGTTCTAGTTATGACCCCTATTACATCAGAGTACAATCTTTTCTCCTGTGACAGATGACTTTTACAGAGAAATGATGCCCACAAAAATATACATTGTACTTAAAAAAACATTACAAAGAGATATTGAAGTATATATTCAATAAATGTAAGAAATATTCAAAATTATAGAAATAATAGAAATAATATGGATAGAATGAATGAACTATTGCCTTCTCCTAGCTTAAGCCAGAACCTTATTACCATATTTAATAATACATAATTTCCAAGAAAGCAAATTAGCATATTATTAAATTATATAATAAGCATTTCATAGCCCAAACTTTATTTTTATTTATTTGTTTTTAAAGATTTTATTTTATTTACTTGACAGAGAGAGAGATTACAAGTAGGCAGAGAGGCAGGCAAAGAGAGGAGGAAGCAGGCTCCTGCCTGAACAGAGAGCCTGATGCGGGTTTTGATCCCATCATGACCTGAGCCGAAGGCAGAGGCTTTAACCCACTGAGCCACGCAGGCGCGCAAACTTTATTTTGTTAAAAATATAATATAATATAACTCTC
>PITA01016794.1:0-27646 GCA_004023965.1 Spilogale gracilis
AGATCAATGGCACAGAGTAGAGTACAGAACAACAGACCCAGGTATATGTGAATCTGACTTTAAACCACATTATTTATAAGAACAAACACTGCAACTGACCAATAACTGGAATTGAAAGTCTAGGCTAAATACAGGATATTCTATCATGCTGCTATTAAAACTGCTTATGACAAAAGTTTAATGACATAAGTGGAAAGCCTATGATATGTTATACAAAAAAGGATACAAAACTACACAATTTGAACTATACAAAAGTATATATGCATAAATCAAGACTAAAAAAGAAATATCCCTCAAAATGGTTATCTTTGGGTGACAAGGGATTTTGACTTTTTTTGAGAGGCAGGCAGAATCTTAAGCAGATTCCATGCTCAGCATGGAGCCTGACGGAGGGCTCAATCTAATGACAATGAGATCACATGTGAACTGACATCAAAACTGACATCAAGAGTTGGATGCTTAATTAAGCCACCCAGGTATCCCTGACCTTTTCTTTAAGAACATTTTATGTGAGGTGCCTGGATGGCTCAGTCAGCTGAGTGGCTGATTCTGAATTTCAGCTGCAGTCATGATCTCAGGATCCTGGGACTGAGCCCAGTGTTGGGTTCCGCATCCAGGCTAGGAAGGGGCTCTGCTTGAGGACTCTCTTTCCCTCTGCTCTTCCCCCACCCACGCGCACTCGTGCTCTCTCTCAAATTAATAAATCTTAAAGAAAAAAAAAATTTATGTAATGCCCGACTTTTTACAAAAGGCACCTTATGTGTTAACTCACTTAATCCTCAAACAATGGGAGATAAAAGTATATGGTAAATACTATTATCATCTCTCTACAAGGAAGAAACAAGGGCATACAAAGTTTAAGTTAATTTTCCCTAACCCCAACCCACTGTGGAGGCATAAATTCAAAGTCAAACTACTACATTAAGAAATGGTCATCGGGGTACCTCGGTGCCTCAGTTGGTTAAGCAACTGCCTTTGGCTCAGGTCATGATCCCAGGGTCCTGGGATGGAGTCCCACATGGGGCTACCATCTCCACTGGGAGCCTGCTTCTCCCTCTGACCGGAATCTTCCCTCTCATGCTCTCTCTCTCAAAAAATTTAAATATTTAAAAAAAAGAAATGGGGGCGCCTGGGTGGCTCAGTTGGTTAAGCGACTGCCTTCGGCTCAAGTCATGATCCTGGAGACCCGGGATCCAGCCCCATATTGGGCTCCCTGCTCTGCAGGAAGCCTGCTTCTCCCTCTCTCACTCCCCCTGCGTTCCTTCTCTCGCTGTGTTTCTGTCAAATAAAGAAATAAAATCTTAAAAAACAAACACAAAAAAACTTTCTTTAAAAAAAAAAAAAAAGAAATGGTCATCAATCATTTTGTGTGTAAACCAAAGAGTTTATTCTCATTCTCAGGTATCTCCTAGTAAACTGTCCTGAAAGTTGTAGGCTATATATAGTTACTCTACTAAGTCCAAATACACTAAGTATTCAGTACTTAGACTAAAAATACTAATCTGTTAAGTACCAAATCTCTCATTTAGGCCTTGTTAATCATTAAAATTTGAGGATATTAAGTTTTCTTTATGTGCACCATACCATACTTGCTGGCACTCTCCCTCTAATCTAGTTTATAACAATACCAAACGATATGGAGCCTGTGAGTCTAAAATGCTGAATCTAAATCAAAAGCAAGATATATGAAGGGTGCCTGGGTGGCTCAGTTAAGCCTATCATTTTTTTATTTCGGCTAGGACCATGACCTCAGAGTCGAGGGATCCAGCCCTACGTTAGACTCCATGCTCAACCGGGAGTCTGCTGGAGATTCTCTTTCACTCTCCCTCTACTCCTCCCCAAAGCATACATATACCCTCTCTTCCTCTCTCAAAAATAAATAAATAAATCTTATATTAAAAAAAGGGCAAGATATCTAAGACCAAATTTAGGCCCAGAAAAGATATGCAAAAAAATTAGTCTCCTGTGAGAAGAAACCCTAGTACTAGCATTAAACCTCTGTTTCTGTTCAGCGCATTTTGTTAGCACCTCAACCTAACATCATAAAACT
The DNA here is from genome assembly GCA_004023965.1 of Spilogale gracilis. NCBI lineage: Eukaryota > Metazoa > Chordata > Mammalia > Carnivora > Mephitidae > Spilogale > Spilogale gracilis. Next base: position 2,051 of record PITA01016794.1, read on the forward strand.
GGATCCAGTATAAACTTATTCTGTAGCCACAGGCTAACCCTGGGGAAATCCTGGTAACCGAAATGCTGTGGAAAACTCCTATCTATCTGTAAACTCCACCCCTGAATAATTAACTAATAAAACGAGACCTCAAGATGAATGAATACCATGAAATAGGAAGTGACTACAGGATCAAATTCCTTCCTTCCTAGGCAGTCTCATCTAACTCCATTATATTCTATTTTTAACTATAGGCTAGTGATGGCCAAATATATTCTGAAAATGTAATCTTTTCTCTTTAAGCTCCAAAGTCAAATTCACCCAACTACAGCACTAATGTGCAAATACTAACCTGATACCTCAGTAAAAATAGAATTTAAGTTTCCTCCCCAAACCTGTCCCTTCTTCCTCTGTCCCAGTGTTTCCATCTCCTGAAATGGCACTGCCATCTACCAAGTTACTCCTGTCACAACTTGGGAGTCATACACTCCGTCGAAATCCTCCTTAGCGATCCCTTGGAGAACGGTCAGTATGCCCCAGGCAGTAACGTTAGAGGATCACCTACATTAACTATTCTCCTTAACCCTTAAATTATACAGATAAGACTTCTTATTCTCCCCCTTTCCGGATGAATAAACTGAGACAAAGAATACCTTGTCGCAGAGCAGAAGACAGAACTCAGACCCAGAATGCCAAGCCCTGTAGTGTGACTCCTGACCTACACGCAAATCTGTCTGCAAAACATGTTTGCAATCCATTCGCTTCGCTCCATCCCTACCACCACTACCGCACACCTGGCATACTGCAATAACGTCCTACATACATAGATCTAGATCCCCGTCTCCACTCTGGCCACCCTAAAATCCATTCTCTTTACTCCTTCTCACCATACTCCGGGAACATGGCTTTCTTTGTTTCTTTCCAATCTCTGTTCTCAAGTGCTAGTCCCTTTTTACCCCTGCAATTCTGCCTTTCCCCTGCATCTTCAGAACTGACGCATTCTCGACCTCAGGGCCGATATATCAGCTCCAAAGTCTACCCCCTCCGAAACGCTTTCCCTTGCCGCCCTAGTGAAAGTAGCCTTCTCCCTTGACAATCTTCATTTCCTCCATCTTTTTACTGCAACCCGCAGATGTTTTTCTGTTGCCTGCCACCACTACTGAAACCTCCGTGCAGAAGAGGAAGGGCTGTGCCCCACGTGTCTATGTCTACGGCTCCACCACCGAGCCCGCAAGACAGGGCCTGGTCTTTGTGGCCAGAATGAATGGACGAAGGCCCCTAAGGAGACGTGGCGTCACCGCGGGCTCACCACCCGGCAATGCACCCCCTTTCACTCAGCGGCAACAGCGGCTCTGCCGCGCGCAAGCCGGAGGAGGAAGTGAGGTCTGGCTGCTTCGGACAAGACACTGGCCATTGTTGGGGTAAAACGCGTCTACACCGCGGGCCCGAGCGGCGCAGGCGTGGCGCGGCGAGCAGCACGCAGCCCGCAATCCGGGAACCCAGAGGACGCCTCGTCCCTTCCCCCACCCCACACCGCCGCCCGCGCTTCGCAACAAAGCCCGGCTGCGGGAGCACCGGGCCCCACTCCCCTCAACGAGTGACAAAGACGTCTCTCCCCTACCGGCGTCCGCTTCCTGGCGTCCGAGAACACAGCCCTCTGAGGACCGCCCTTGGCCGCGGCCTTCGCCAGAAACACCCGGCAAACACACCTCAACTCGCGTGGAGGCGGCAGAGAAATGGCTCCGACGGCGGCGCCAGTGGGGCGGGGCTAGTGCGCGTACGCATGCGCACGAAGCGAGCCGAGGGCTGAGGGCGCCCTGGGGGAGGGGCGGGGCCACAGCTATCTCGCCCCAGCTTCGCGTCCAGTTGCCCGGGAGATCCGCGGCGCTGGGCTCCTGAGCCCCAGCGGGGATTCTTCCTGTGTTCCCCGCTTCTGAACGTTTTTGAGAGTTGGGGACCGGTAGTATTTTGACGCAGCAAAATATTTCATAGCTTCTATCATGGGAACCTCCGGTAGATGACAAAGGATAGAAGACAGAGCTGGAAATCTTAGGAGCTATGAAGAGTGCTTAGCACAGTACTTGGCACATAATAGGTGTTCAATAGGTCTTGTTACTGTAGTGATTCAGACACTCTAATGCCAATGTCTTCTGAAAGAAATAAGCTCCCTGAAAGCAGGAAACCTGCCTGGCTAGCTGAGGCGACTCACTGCAGTGTGTGGTACACCTTAAGTGCTCAGTAAAAACCAGCTTAATGGGTGGATAAAACCTGCACGTTTGTTTTTACTTAAACTGGATAAACTTTTGTCTTCAGAGTCTTGGGAATAATTTGTACATTTAGCTATTGTAGTAGTCATTATTACATTTTTGAACTGTAGTGCTTCCCATGAAGGCAACAATACAAAATACTTCAAGTCGGAGTAATTTCAGAGATCCCAAACTATTCAGTTGTCTGGGCCCATCACACCTTATTCATCCTTATATCTCACTTTTTACTGCTTTTTTTTCTTAATTCTTCTAGCTTGTAGTGATCAATCACTTTAAAACTCTGTTGCTCGTATAGTCCGAATAACAGTTTGGCATTTACTTTTTTATTTTCTTCATGTGTTTGCTGTCTTCAATTAAGAGTAAAATCATCAGAGAAGACCTTAATCTTTTATTTCTTTGTATCTTTCAGGGTGCTTAAAGCAGCAGTTTCCTGATAGTTATTTATGATAAAGGTAATTCAACCCACATACATGAATTGCAAATGTTTTATAGCAGATAATGAATACAGCAAAAGTGTCAATATATTAAGTATAAATAAAACTTTCAGAGGTGGGGATGCCTGAATGGCTCAGAGGGTTAAGCCTCTGCCTTCTCTCCACATCCGGCTCTCTGCTCAGAGGCAGGGAGCCTTCTTCCCCTCTTTCTCTGCCTGCCTCTCTGCCTATTTGTGATCTCTCTGTCAAATAAATAAAAAAAGAAAGAAAGAAAGGATGTCAGGGCGCCTGGGTGGCTCAGTTGGTTGAGCGACTGCCTTCGGCTCAGGTCATGACCCTGGAGACCCGGGATGGAGTCCCACATCGGGCTCCCTGCTCGGCAGGAAGCCTGCTTCTCCCTCTCTCACTCCCCCTGATTGTGTTCCCTCTCTGGCTGTGTTTCTCTCTGTCAAATAAATAGAATCTTAAAAAAAAAAAAAAAGAAAGAAAGAAAGGACGTCTATTGTAAAGGGAAGAAATGAGGGTGAGAAATTATTTTAAAAGGGAGATATGAAGGGCGCCTGGGTGCCTCAGTGGGTTAATGCCTCTGCTTTCAGCTCAGGTCCTGATCTCAGGGTCCTGGGATCGAGGCCCGCATCGGCTCCCTGGGAGCCTGCTACCTTCTCTCTCTTTGCCTGCCTCTCTGCCTACTTGTGATCTCTCTGTCAAATAAATAAATAAAATGTTAAAAAAAAAAAAAGACATTTCTAAAAAAAATAAAAGGGAGACATGAATAATTCTAGGCTTCTTTGTATAGATATGGAGGACTGTAAATGATACAGATGTCAAAGATAGGTACAGGGGCTAATTCTTAATTAAATGTTTATTGAGTTTTGGTTTTTTTGCTTGTTTTTTGTTTGGTACTAGGCACTATTCTAGAGGAGAGAGCCATAAATAAGACAGATGAGATCTTTTTCTCATAGAGCTTGCATTTAGAGATGACTTCTGTATATAACAGTAGCTTTTATCCCAACAGTTCTCCTACCAGAAGCAACTCCAAAATCTGAAGGGAAAAAAAAAATCAAAACAAGACAGCTGTTTGAAGCATTAGAAGCAAGGTAGCTAGTATCTGAGGGGCTAAAATCCTGGGGAAGAGGGAACAGTAGAGCTTTTGTGTCACTTTTCACTTTGATACATTTACTGATTCCTAAGCTGCCTATAGCAAGAGATCAAGAAGCCATGTAGAAAACAGGCTGCAAGGCTGCAACTCTGGGTAGGGTGTCCAGGAGGCATATAGTACGAGAGAGACAAAACCTGGAGTTCACCACAGAAGACAGACCAGGCTTTCATTTCACACCCATGCAAAGGTACATTCTAAAAGGAAGGACAAACTCAGGGGAATGAAAACCAGCCTTAAATCATCTCGCTTCCTCATTGGAGTAAAATGCTTTATCTTTCTCTTTCTGCCAAAAGAGGAAGACAGAATGACCTATAACTTGTATAATTTTTTATAGAATCTCCCAAGTTCAATTTAAAAAAAAGTCTCCAGGCAATCCAGGAGACAGGCCAAATGACTGAAAATCAAGAGGAGAAACTATAACAAAAATGTGCCCTTAAATGATTCAGATATTGAAATTATCAGAGACTTTATAAAAAGTATGATTAATATGTTCAAGAACATAGGTGAAAACACTGGAGATAATTTACAGAGAGCTGAAATAAATGAGAAGTATCAAATAGAAATTTTAGAAGTGAAAATAGAATCACTGAAATTTAGGACTCAATTAATGGGTTAATAATTGTACGAGCAGAAAAGGGGATTGGTCAATTGGAAATAGACCAGTAGAAAATATCCAGATTGACCTTGCGGAGAAAAACAAATGATAAATACATAAAAAGAACCTAAAAGATAAATGGAACATGGTGAAAAAGTTTAATGTACATATGATTAAGGTTTCAGAAGTAGAAGAGAGATAGAAGGGAGAGAAAGCAATATTTGAAGAAGTATTCCCTAAACCAATGAAGACATAAAGCCACAAATTCAATGAAAGCTTGCATTTTATCAGACAATGAAAAAGGATGCAAGTAAAGTATTCACTGATAACATGTTGCTATGCAGAGAATTAAATATAATGCTGGGATAGATTTTGAGTGGGTGGCTATTTTAAACTGGAGGTTAAAATATCATCTCTGAGGGTGCCTGGGTGGCTCAGTGGGTTAAGCCTCTGCCTTTGGATCAAGTCATGATCTCAAGGTCCTGGGATCGAGGCCCGCATCGGCTAAGGAGGGAGCCTGCTTCCTCCTCTCTCTCTGCCTGCCTCTCTGCCTACTTGTGATCTCTCTCTCAAATAAATAAATAAAATCTTTAAAAAATGTGTCATCTCTGAGAAGGTAATACTTAAGCTAACATCTGAAAAGCAGACAAGAAGAAAACCATATGAGAATCAGGAGAAGAACATTTTAGGCTCTTATATACCCCTATAAGGAGGAAAAGAGGTGGGGCGCCTGGGTGGCTCAGTTGGTTGGGCGACTGCCTTCGGCTCAGGTCATGATCCTGGACTGCCTTCGGCTCAGGTCATGATCCCGGAGACCTGGGATCAAGTCCTACATTGGGCTCCCTGCTCAGCGGAAAGCCTGCTTCTCCCTCTCTCACTCCTCCTGCTTGTGTTCCCTCTCTGGCTGTGTTTCTCTGTCAAATAAAATCTTTTTTTAAAAAAAAAAAAGGATGGGGCACCTGGGTGGCTCAGTTGGTTAAGCGACTGCCTTCGGCTCAGGTCATGATCCCGGAGACCTGGGATCGAGTCCCACATCGGGCTCCCTGCTCGGCAGGAAGCCTGCTTCTCCCTCTCTCACTCCCCCTGCTTGTGTTCCCTCTCTGGCTATGTTTCTCTCTGTCAAATAAAATCTTTAAAAAAAAAAAAAAAAGAAAAAAGGAGGAAAAGAGGTAACAAGTCATGTAGGGCTGGATAAAGTTTGAAGTAGAACAGTGTCTGTGTTCTCAAAGTGTCTTAAGCACCATGATCTTCCCAGCCAAGGAGGTCCAAAGATTGTCAGTTCAAGACAAGACATCCCCAAGGGGAAACCTACCACAGGCCAAGGCATCTCTTATGGTAAAGGCCTCAGCTCTCAGTAGGAGAGGTCTGCAGCACAGATGACTGGATATTTGGGAGGAGAGATTGGTGGGGGATAAATGGCTGTCATTTCTCCATATGGTCCAATTCCTCCCTTGGAAGCAGAGCTGGTAGCAATTTTTGCATTTTATATCATCCCTTTTGAGCCATTTGTAGTCAATCCCCTGTAAGAAAGGTCAGTGATGGGGCCTGTGGGTGGCTCAATTGTTGGGCATCCGCCTTGATGTCGGGCATCATGACCTGGCTCGGGTCATGATCCTGGAGTCCCAAGATTGAGCCCCACATCGGGCTCCCTGCTTGGCGGGAACCCTGCTTCTCCCTCTCTCACTCCCCCTGTTTGTGTTCCCTCTCTAGCTGTGTTTCTGTTCAATAAATTTAAAAAATCTTAAAAAAAAAAAAGGTAAGTCAGTGATTTCCCTAACCGTAGGCCGCGAGCATTAGTCTTTCCTGAACTCTCTCAAGAGGGTGAACTGTTCTCGCAGATCACCATGCTTTTTGTTATATACAGGCTATACTAAAAGAGCTCACCCCAGATTTTACTACATAATTAATTCAGTTAATTGCCATCCCTTTAACAGAGATATTTACATATGTGAAGATGAACAACCCTTAAATTTACAGACCCTCTTTTTTTTTTTTCACCTGTGTGTACACCGATAGAACTACCACCCAAATCCAGATATTGGCCATTTCTACTATACACAAAGTTCTCTGGTGTCCTTTCTCAGAGGTAACTACCATTCTGACTTTTATCACAAAGGTAAGTTTTGCTTGTTCCTAAACTTCATGAAAGTGGAATCATGTGGTATGTACTGTTTTGCATCTGACTTATTTCACTCCACATAATGTTTCTGAGATTCATGCATGTACTTTTTTTTAATTGCTGTTAGTACTCCGTTTTATTATTTACAGTTTGTTTATCCATTCCCCTGATGATGGACATTTGAGTAATTTCTAGTTTGGGCTGATATGAATAGAATTGCTATGAACATTCTTGATTACGTCTTTGGCTCCTCTGTTTTTAGTTTTAGTTTTTGTCTACCATGGTGGAAATCACAGCTCTTTGAACAGCTTGCAGTATTAGAATTTCAACAAAGCAATATTTAATAACTGTATTAAAATGTGACCCCAGCTCTGTAGCCTTTAATTCAATTTTCATCAATAATGAGGGCTTAAAATAGTTGATTCTTCTGATTATTATTTGAAAGAACTTAAAAGACCTTGGACAGCTTTTTAAAGAAGAAATTCAAAGATGAAGGGAGAAGAAAATATAGCTTGAACACATCATTTCCACAAAATTATCTCAAAGTTTAGTTTTCCATCGCTACATAACAAATTAGTATAAAATTAGTGGCTTAATTCAACATTTGGTTATTACCTCACATTTCTGTGGGTTATGTCCTTGGTAGAACATTAAAAAGACCTGTGGTCCTAGGACACCTGGGTGGCTCAGTCAGTTAAGCATCTTGCCTTTGGCTCAGGTCATGAATCTGGGGTCCTGGGATCGAGTCCCACAATGGGTTCCCTTTTCAGCATGGAGTCTGCTTCTCCCTCTACCACTCTCCCTGCTTATGCTCATTTTCTCATTCTCTCAAAAATAAATAAAATCTTAAAAAAAAAAAAAGAAAGACTGGTCCTATTTGCTCTTAGGAAGAGTAAACACATCTTACGATGCTAAGTTTAAAGTGTTTGAAGTGGCTGGTCCCATCTTACATTGTACTACCAGGGGTCTTTTTGATGACTAGCATACAGAAAGGGATGGTAGGTCACTCCTGAGATTGCTCTAAAAGACCATGATTTCTGTTTTGGGCTCTGGCACATTCTTTCTTTCTCTCTTTCCAGAGGAAGCAGCCTGAAGCCTCTGGCCAATGGCCAGCAAGGAAATGAGGCTTGCTCTCTATTATGTAAGTGAAACCAGAAGCCCAACTCTCTAGCCCTAGTTGAAATGTGAGATGAGTGAAACTCTGGCCAATAGCTTGACTAGAACCTTGTAAAACACTTGAGCCAGAAATACTGTTAAGCTGCTCCTTGGATTCTTGACTTTCAGAAATTGTGTGAATTAATAAATGTTTGCAGTTTTAAGCTGCTAAATTTGGCGATGATTTGTTACACAGAATAAATAACAATGCAATTATCTTCAATATCTAAGTTCTGTCTATTCTTTTATTCCTCGCTACCACTTGCAAGTGCCCTTAGGGTTTTACCACTGGGTATCGATTGCAATAGTCCACTGAATGGTTTACCTGCTCCCCATCTCTGTCTTCCAGACTATCCATCACACTGCTTCAAGAGTGACATTTTTAAAACAATGTCACGTATCCCCCTACCCCATATGCACATCTTTTAGTGGTGATGATTCATTGTTTTCCTTTTTCTCACCCATACTTCTTTGACTGGCTTGTTCTTCTCAAATCACTTAGCAAAAGGCATTGTCTCATTGTATAAGTCACTGTTCCAAATAGTCACACATGGCTCCTTCAAGAGACCACAGATATTTTTGATTTCCTACCCTCTGTGGTTGGATGGAACCACAGTAAAAAACTTTCCAACCTAGGAAAAAATTGGAGTGGCACTATCATCTGGGCTCCATTAATAATAAATGTAAATTTCTGTTGCAGTTCTTGCCTTGGGTTTGGTATCATTTTCAACTTTATTTTGCCAGCTATTAGTTAAAAGGTTTAGCAGTGATGTAAGTTTCTCTATTATATAAAGAGCATATACTGAATGCTTTGGATAGCTACAAAAACTAAATACTTCACTGTGTTTATGCTGTGCCAGATACTATCCTAAGAACTTTATATGTATTATTTGGTGTGATCCTCACACTAACTAGGAAACAGATCATAACAACAGAAGATATTCTAATTCTCATGTTACAGATAACTGAAAGCCTGAAAAGTTAAATAAAATGTTGTAGGTCATATATATAGTAAGCAATGGAGCCAGAACTAGAACCCACACAGCCTAGATCTGAGCACTGTCATACAACCTTGGTATACTGTTTGTCATTTCACACTATATCAAACCCAACTCTCCACTGTGTCAGTAGATCCTTGGGCTTGAATCTTAGAAACAACACTAGCTAGGAGGTATTATTGAGAGTGGACATTCATATAATCTGGTTTCACCCAGTCAAGATCCATATTCTGGCTCTGCCACAGACATGTATGACCATAAGATATTTAACTTCTCTTTGCCACAGTTACTTCATTTTTAAAATGGGAAGATGCTAAGTTGTATCAATTCTAAAATATACTTCTAGAAACATTTTCATATCTCTAGACTGAGATGACATGTACTTTACCAGTGTTTTTATTTTTTCCTATTTCAGAGGTATATCGAATGATGTCTTATAATGAAGAGCATCTTAGAAATCTGACATAACATCATTAACCAACATCATTAACTATAAAGAATAAATAAGCATATAAAATTCAGAACCTCACATATACCTATTTAAAACCTTTTTTTCCCCTGAAGAAAAAAGAATAACCAAAAAACAAACATCTGAAAACTACCTTGTGTTCATTGTACCCATGCATAGTTGAAAAGATTAGACCCCACCTAGACCCAGAATGGCAAGGGGTCTATAGATAAGGAATCCAGGGTGAGCTGTAGTGATCAATGTGTCCCAGAGCACAAAAAGTGATGGGCTACTTTTTAGGGACAAAACGTACCAGCCCAAGATACCCCAGTAAGGATCTGTATTTTGACCACTGGACTAGTTTTGTTAATAAAATAATAAGTCACAGAATCTTATCTTCTTTAAAATATTTATTTATTTGACAGAGAGAGAGAACACAAATAGGCAGAGAGGCAGGCAGAGAGAGGAGGAAGAAGGCACCCTGCTGAGCAGAGAGCCTCATGTGGGCCCCTATCCCAGGATCCTGAGATCATGACCTAAGCTGAAGGCAGAGGCTTTAACCCACTGAGTCACCCAGGTGCCCTAGAATCTTATCTTTTAAGATTTAGTTTTAAATGTGTTACTACAGTAACCCAAGGCTCAAAAGCCCCGGAGGCTTTGGCCTGACATTAAGTCCAAACTTCGTGCTGTAGATCCAGAGAGAGATGCTGCTGAGTGGAACTGGGCATGCCCACTACCTGAGCATACACTACAGAGCTGCCGACCAGAGGACAGGGCCCGAGAGATGCTAAACACAGCACACATAACACAGTAAGATGAAAGTTCAATTTATTAAAAGTGGAATTAATAATGCTACTAATAACAGCTTGAGATTTAAAGGACTGATGAGTTATTTAGTGTGATAAATGTCACAGATGAAGTACATAATCTGGATTCCAGCAGAAATTATTATCTAATTTTGAGGATAAAGAATGTAACATAGCTGATACTTTTTAAAATTATTCTCTTCAGGCACCTGGGTGGCTCAGTGGGTTAAAGCCTCTGCCTTCAGCTCAGGTCATGATCTTAGGGTCCTGGGATCAAGGCCCACATCAGGCTCTCTGCTCGGTGGGGAGCCTGCTCCCTCCTCTCTCTCTACCTGCCTCTATGCCTACTTGTGATTTCTCTCTGTCAAATAAATAAATAAAAATCTTTAAAAAAATCTTTAAAAAATTATTCTCTTCATTGTGATATGGTTATAGTATTTGCTGAAATGCCAATTTCTATCAGAATTCATTTTTGTGGCTTGCAGTACATATTTCTCAGTGAAGATTTGTTTTTTCACAAGCAAACATGACACTGGAAATCATTCACTTGTTATTTTTTTGTATCTATTGTACAGTTTCTACAGAGTCATTTGTTTATCTACAAATTTATTCAAGTACATTGGATTTTGCAACTTGCTTTGTTCTGCTTTTACAATTGTATTTGCTTTCTCTACCTTTATTCTATAGGAATTTGTTTAAATTTAATTTAAAGTTTGTCTTGCTTCTTATATATAGCCCCTGAAACACCATATTCATATGTGCTTTAATAGTTCTCGTATTAAGGCGTGGGGTTTTATTTTCCCATGCATTTGTATATTGGAGCATTTTGTTGCCTGCTTATACCAGCTTTTGTGGATACTAATACATTTCTATAAGATAATGAGATTTTACCTTTTTTCAGTGTTAGTTTCACATATCCAGAATTTGTAATTTTCTACTGAATACTAGTACAGAATGTACTGCATTTTCATGAACAAAATAATGTTTCCCTTTGCAAACTACTTTTAAAAAACTTTTTCTTTTCTTCTTCTTCTTTTTTTTAAAGTGGGCTCCACACCCAGCATAGAGCCCAGTGAGGGGCTTGATCTAATGTCTGTGAGACCAAGAGTCAGACACCAGGGTGGGTGGGTCACTCAGTGGGTGGTTAAGCATCTACCTTTGGCTTAAGTCATGATCGCAGGGTCGTAGGATGGAGCCCTCTGCTCAGTGGAGATCCTGCTTCTCCCTCTCCTGCTGCCTGCTGCTCTGCTCACTTCTGCATGCTCTCTCTCTGTCTCTATCAAATAAATAAAGTCTTAAAAGAAAAGAGAGAGACAGACACTTAACTGAGCCACCCAGGTCCCCCTGCCCACCTTTTTTTTTTTTTAACTTTCAATAAAATTAAATGGGATATAGTTACCTATTAAGAGAAAATGACTCTTAGATTGGAACACATAGCAAAATATAAATTTACTCTATTTAAAAGCAGCATCTAAACTGAAAAATTCTACAACTTGAAAAAAAAATGGAGATGCTCTAAATACACCTACTAATGAAAAAACTAACAAAAAATGTTGGATACAATTTTTAAAAATGCATTGTTATTCTTTTTTTTTTTTTTTTTTTTAGATTTTTTTTTTTTAAATTTATTTGACAGAGAGAAACACAGCCAGAGAGGGAACACAAGCAGGGGGAGTGAGAGAGGGAGAAGCAGGCTTCCTGCCGAGCAGGGAGCCCGATGTGGGACTTGATCCCGGGTCTCCGGGATCATGACCCGAGCCGAAGGCAGTCGTCCAACCAACTGAGCCACCCAGGCGCCCCAAAAATGCATTGTTATTCTGCCAGCAAAGTAAAAATATGCCCTAGAGGTAAACCAAAGTGAAAGAGAAAAACGAATCCAAAGAGGGAAGAGAACCCTGATGTAAGGACCTACCCTGACAGTCTGCTGATTCTAGATGGACTTGAGATGGCTTTTACTTAAAGCTGCATGGGGCCTAGGAGAAAGGACGCAAAGGCTGGAGGCCGCCCAAGTGCAGAGGCTGAGTTGTACCCATAAGTCAGAATGCCTTACGCCTGCAGTGAAAAGTGAACAGAAATAGCACCAATAAAACAAAACAAAACAAAATGAATCAAGAAACAAAATAACAGGGCGCCTGGGTGGCTCAGTTTGTTAAGCGACTGCCTTCGGGGATCGAGTCCCACATTGGGCTCCTTGCTCGGCAGGAAGCCTGCTTCTCCCCCTCTCACTCCCTCTGCTTGTGTTCCCTCTCTGGCTGTTTCTCTCTGTCAAATAAATAAAATCTTTAAAAAAAAAAAAAAGAAACAAACAAAATAACAACAAACAAACCCAGAGGAGGAGCATATTAAGGAAGCTTATCTGTTACAAACTAGATGCTAGGTAAAAGGAAGAAAAAGTTTCACTTTCTGTGATGTTGCCAAAAATGTCAAGTCAATTACTTTAAAGTGGTCACTAGTTAGGAGGGATAAATCACCTGGACGAATTAAAATGTCCTCTTTGGTAGAATGCATTTTCTTTATTCCTTTTTTTTTTTTTTTAAGATTTTATTTATTTGACAGAGCGAAACATAGACAGAGAGGGAACACAAGCAGGGGGAATGAGAGAGGGAGAAGCGGGCTTCCCGCTGAACAGGTAGCACAATATGGGACTCAATCCCGGATCTCTGGGATCATGATCTGAGCCGAAGGCAGTTGCCCAAACAACTGAACTACCCAGGTGCCCCTGCATTTTCTATCATAAGGTTCCACTGTACATAAAAACATGTAAAAATCACAAAATGTGAGGACAAAAAGTACCATGAGCATCAGCAGGGGGAAAAAACAGCCAACAAAATTATACTTGTACATAATTTAAATGTTAGAATTATCTGATACAGACTATGAGTGTACCTATCCTTCCTTCATGTTTAATTCAACCTACAACTAACTAAATAAAAAGCCACTAAATTAAAAACATATTTTGCTTAATTTTAACCAGAAAAAACATGCATACTACCTGAGCCCAAGAAAACAAAAAATTCCAGAGAAAAATACATCAATTTTTTCCACAAAATAAGTTTATATAATAACTTATAACAATATATATAGCTGTACATACATTGCAATGTATTGAAGCCTTATTGTAAACTTTTCTTCCTTCTGCACCTGCATTTCCTTAACCTATTTTTCAATCTTCTGGGTCACTTCTAGTTATTTTACACTCAAAGTTAAGCACAGAATAACATCTTTAGTTTAACATTCCTATGACTTACAAGGCCTTACAGGACCTGGCTTCTTCTGGTCCCTTTAAATTCTTTCCTTGGTGTCTGAACGCAGGCCCACTGACTTCTGTTCAGATCTTCACACTCCACAGACTCTGCTGTGGCTCAGAGTTGTCAGATCTTTGGCTCCTACCACCTGGAATGCACCCTCTGCTTCTCTTTACCTGTCTGGCTCCTTCCCAGGATTCTAACCTCAGATAAGTGTAAAGGACACAGAGACACTTCCCTCACAGTTCTGTGGGAGTTAGTCTCTTCTCCTGCACCCCATCCCCTGGCATTTTCCTCTGGTCAAACTCAGTGATCTTGATGGAAGGCCCACAGATAAATACTGCAATTCTGTACAGATGAGTGAAGGAGCAAAAGGTAGAGAATACTCAGTGCAATGGTTCAAGAGGGCTGCTCAAATTGGGACCTCAAAGCTGACTGAGGTTATTTCCTTAGGGAAAGGACAAGGCCAATACCAACTGGGTCAACAGTCTGGGGAGTCCAGATAGCAACTGTAACTTGCAGACTACCCAGGCTTTTGTGAATATTACCTGCAACTCTTAGTAAGAGATGGTTTAGATGTGCCCATTCCCTTGAGTCCTGAGGTGGATCACTTTGTTGCACTGCAGTTCAAGGATTCCCAGGAATGCAGTTTATAGTCCTTGGACCACCTACTTCTACCCAAGGCGGGGGACCTTAAATGAGGCCAAATGGACTCAGACTACATATAGATCACTCTGAGTGAAATGTTTGCTCATCAGTGGGAGCCCACTTCCAGGATCTCAGTGATAATTGTTATGTGTGCTTGCTGACGGGCAGGAGGCCTGTCCCTCACACCAGAAGCTTATATTTGAAAAAATTTTCTGTGTCTATAGGGCCTCATCCAACATCTGGCTCAAGTCTGGGAACCTGGCATTGTTGAAGGTCATTCTAGCTGCAGTGTAGCAAATATACTGGAGGTGAACATGATGTCCAAGCACCTAGGTAGTCCATGTGGCATAGAACGTGAACACTCTCTATAACTGGTCTACAGACACAGGTAACAAGTCCTCCTGGATACAGGGTCTACGTACATTTTGTGGAATCCATTCTATTATGTTTACTGATTGCATGATTAAGATTTAGGAAATTTCTGTGAGGTTTTTCTTTTGATTGTCTAACTTAAAATGCTGAAGAAGTGTCCTATGTATCAAATGATTTCTCAAGAGTCACCAAAGGGTTTGGCAGAGAAAACATGACTTGGGTTAGTTCTTTTGTCCACCAAGTAGCCACTTCTCAGCCCCTAAAACTCAAAATGCAAGGTGATGTCCCACCTCTACTGAGGGCTTAGCTTTCCTGTTATAATTTTCTTTCCAAGATTCCTTCTCCATGTAACAAAGAAATTGGTGTTGAGTGAGTATGTGATAAGGACAGTGGTTAAATGGGTTAGATCCATTTTTTGCTCTTCTTGCTTAGACAGGCATGTAAGTCCCCTCCATTCTTCCCTTTGTGAAAAGCCCAGGTGAGCCTAGGAGGGTGCCTGGTCTTGGACAGGAGTCATTTTAGAATGCCCCTTAGCCCAGCCCAGCCCAACCTAGCTTTCCCTCAGGCTCCAGATTCATGACAGAAGGGATTTTATGCGCGCTTCAGGTGATCATAAAGAAATTTCTCTCAAGTTGTAGCAAACAGCCATTCTGGGGAAGATCATGCATCACCCACTCCTCACCTCCACCGGTGCCCCACAAACCATGGTATTTCTTACATCTGTGAATAAACCCAAGAGATCCTAAGTAAAACCTGGAATCACCATCCTCAGTGAATTAATCTCAGAATTCCATCTTGAAACAGAGGTTAAAAATCAGTTTGTAGTATTGTGCTGAATGAAGTATTTCACATCATTATTTTAGTTTTCATATTAAAAACTAAATTCAAAGGTAACAGTTAATTCATAATACTCCAAAGACTTACTTTTGATAAAAGGCATTATTAGTAACAAATGCTATGTAACACTCTTTCATTTCTAATGAGTTGGATATTAGAACACACAGAGCTAAATTCAACAGTGGTCACTGAAGAAAAATCATCTTATTTCTCTTTGTGTTTATAAGATCTTATTAACCATATTCAAAGTTCTCCAAGCACTGGCTTCAGAAAAACAAAAACAGAAAAAAAAATCTTGGCTAGTGGATAGCCAAGACTTTTGTTTATCGAAAAAATTAATTTGGCTTTAATATACTTAAGTAAGGACAGGACCTCCTCAGAACCAAAAACCTCCCTTTTCTTCCTTTAGGAAATTAATGGCTGTAAAGAAAAGTTTCAGTAAGAGAATATAAGCTCACATAACCACTGCAATTCAATTTCTTATTCCGACGCCTTACTCCTGAAGAAGATAAAAATATGAGAAACAGCACATGTCATTCCTGAGCAAAAAGAGGGCCGAGGACATATCAACCCTCAACTAGTTGATCAATTGGCAATGGTAATTGAATCCACAATTTCAAATTCTCATTTTGAAAAAGTTCTCCTTTTTAAAGATTAAATATAAAGAGTAAAACTGATACAAATTTCAAATACTTTCCTTTTGCCAATGAGCAGACTCAGTAGAGAAGAAACAAAGACAAAATCCTTGTTAGATAGACTGGATAGTCAGGTTTAAAATCACCAAGGGTTGACTGGCAATATACTTTGTTACTAAGAAGCACTCACCAGGGTCTGTTGGGAAGGAGACTAAACAGTCATACCAACAAGAATGAAAAAAAAAATAAAGAAGGTATGTAGGGAAAACTAGTGAAATCATTGGGTCCTCCCAAATCTTCCTTCACTGAAGAAATGTGTGGAAGCCTGAGCCTGAAATTACAGCCCCTAGGCTCACAGTTGAGGGAACATTGGTCTTTGCTTCCAGTCATTCAGGGTGCTGTGTGGGAGCCACTTTCTTCCTGTGGGGAAGCCATTCACTTCCTATGTGGAAAGGGGAAGTGTGTGGTGCCCAGAGGAGAGCTCTTCTGTTCTCTGTATAGCAGGAAATGGAGGCTTGAGTTTATCTTTGGGGAGGGCTTTTTCTCTGTTCTGTGAAAAGGTACTCTAATGGGCCCTTGAGTGGTAAGAACTGAAGCAAGTCTTCATCTAACTGGTGTTTTGGGGGGAAACTGATATCACAGTTAATCTGAAAGAAGATATTCTAGAATTAGACTGAGTAGCCAAGTGAGCTGGTATGTTAATTGTTGTGTAGAGTTGAGTCATGTTGTAATTTGGCATTAAAGTAAGTGTAGCTGCCTAAACAAAGCAGCTCAGAGTTGTCTTAGATTCCAAATGAATATTTATTAAAATGAAAGTACATTATAGTGGTTTAAAATTTAAAAAAAATTTAAAATTGGATTAAGAATCAGAAATCAAGATAATGGGAGCTCCTAAAGACAGATGGAATGAATCATTATCATTTGCCTCTTGATTCCATTTCATCCATTTAAGCAGAAATATTTCCACAAAAATTTTATGAAATATTGAATGACTCAGGGCTCATGACTCCTTTTAGAATTTTTGCCCCTTCATAAAATAAAACATTTTTAGGATCTTAGAAGGTACTTAAATACTTGTTGATTGGGGTGAGATTTTATTTGCTAGGAAAGAGTTTAGTTCATTTGAAAAGTCCTTGAGAAATGAATGCACCATTCAAAGTGCACATTCTGATTTGATAGAGAGGCACTAGCTACAGGAGTCCAAGTTTCCATCCTTAAAATCAATGGAAGAAAGGAAATCTAGGCTCTTCAGCTTAGCTTTTGCATCATCAATAAACTCCCTGGAGGCTTTCTGCAGTGGAGGCCGGGGTGGGCCCATTGGGATCCCAGAGACCAAAGTCATGATAGCTTTGGTCTGTGACACTCCAAAACCTAGAAAGGAAAAACAAATAAGGAAAAGTGATTAAGACCATTCACTTTTCCACAAACATCCTGAAGAAGAGATCATATTCTAGTAACTTCTATGATAGGAAAAGGTGGAAGTAAAAGAGGAAAACATTTCTTATCACTGTGGCAGAATGAGTAGACAAAGGAAATTCCTCTCCCTGCCTCGAACATGTAAAAAAGCTGGCAAATTGTTAACAATTTGACAAACTGTAAAACAAAACAAAGGAAGACTCAAAGTCAACCTCAAAAGGAAAGAGGAGGGACCAAAGGTATCAGGAAGAAAGAGGTCAGTGTGGTGAGTTGCTGAAGCCAAGATAATCTGATTCAGGGATATAGGACTGCTGATCAAATGATACAGGACTTCATCGCCAAGACAGAATTTAGTTCAATCACATCTAAGAAGTCCCTGAGAAATGCACTCCTTAAGATGCTGCTGTTTTTTGTTTTTTTTTTTTAAAGATTTTATTTATTTATTTATTTGACAGAGAGAAACAGAGCCAGAGGGGGAACACAAGCAAGGAGAATGAGAGAGGGAGAAGCAGGCTTCCCACCAAGCAGGGAGCTCGATGTGGGGCTCGATCCCAGGTCTCCAGGATCATGACCTGAGCCGAAGGCAGTCGCTTAACCAACTGAGCCACCCAGGCGCCCCAAGATGCTGCTGTTTTAGAGCTTGTGTTATAAAGCTGGGGCAGGAATGCAAGATAGAAGCCTTGGGTCTGTGTGGAGCAGAGGGCTGAAATTAAACGTCCTGGGTAAAACTGGTAGTCAGCCTTCTATGAAAGGCAGTAGAAGAAAACCTGGCCTGCTGGCATGGAGATAGAGAAGCAAAGGATCTTGACTTCTGCCAGTCTGTGGCTGGAAAGAAATCCCAAGCTTGTGCCATCTACAAATACTGGACCTATATTTGCATCAGGCGTGTGGTGTAAAACCTAAGAAATTAACCTAAAAACTAGTTAGAACTCGTGAAACTATAGTGTCCAACAGAGGCAAATATAAAAATGGAATCTAGGACAACTCTGAGCCTCAAATTATTAGGACACTTTATAAGCTAGAACACAAGGAATTCTCCAGAAAACAACAGTCTTTGAAGACAAATTCAAAGCTAAAAACTACAAAACCCATGAGGAAAAGAAGCTGCATAAGCTTGCAAATGCACAACTGACAAATCCCACATCCTGGGAATAGATGATACACAATTCTGAAAAGAGACCTCACAGAGATAAAAGGAGGAATAGAAGCCATAGACTAGGAGAAGCACAAATAAAGAACAGGGAAATCTAGAAAAAAAAGAAAGAAAGAAATGCTAGACATGAAAAAAATATATACACAGTGAAATGAAATAATAGAAAACAGAGCTGAAGATAGAATTATGGATGTTGAAGGTAGATCTAAGGAAACAATACAGCAGAAAGAGAAAGGTATTTGTTTTAACTGGCTATGCCTTTTGGATCCAAGATATAAGAAGTATCTTTTGCTAAGCTAACTAATAGTTAACAACTGAGCACCTGGAAGGAAAATACTAGCATGACCAAAGATACACAGTCTAGTTTGATGAATGCAAAATGGCCCTTCCAGGCTTATTACAAATAAGCAGAATAATAAGACTACAAGTTTATCAAGATAACTCTTCCCTTGCCTAAACCATGAAAGCTCCAACCGGCCAAAGATTAGTCTGAAATGACTTCTTTAAAGATATGTTCTTTTAAATCATAAAAATTATTCTCAAGAGTCTACTTTATCTGTCTATCTATCATCTATCTATCCATCTATCAGGGGAGGGGGACAGAGAGAGAGAGGATCTTTTTTTTTTTTTTTTAAGATTTTATTTATCTGACAGAGAGAAACACAGTGAGAGAGGGAACACAAGCAGGGGGAGTGAGAGAGGGAGAAGCAGGCTTCCCGCCGAGCAGGGCACCTGATGTGGGGCTCGATCCCGGGTGTCCAGGATCACGACCTGAGCAGAAGGCAGTTGTTTAACCAACTGAGCCACCCAGGCGCCACCACCGAGAGAGAGGATCTTAAACAGACTCCAGGTCCAGCATGGAGCTCAATGTGACGCTCAATCTCATGGTACTGAAATCCTGACCTAAGCTGAAATCGAGGTGGATGCTTAACCAGCTGAGCCATCTAGGTGCCCCCAGCCCACTTTTTTAAAATGCAAATATTCTGGCAAAAGATTAAATTTTTTCAGCTAATATCTTAGAGCTGTATTTGGCAAAAATGTTGCAGTCTCACTGCTGGCATACAGAATGATCTTATATATACACAGGTACACTTTTAGTTCAAATTTTAATAGTTCAATATTTATTTGAATGCACCTTAGGAACATACATAGCTATCACACCAAACCCACAATTTTGTGAGAAGTATTGCTTAGGACAAGGGAAAAATAATAGGTAATAATGATACTTGTGACACATAATAATGACAGAAATCGTGGAAGTGAAAAGCAGGTAGAAAACACTGTCTTTGAAGGATTGAGAGAGCTGGCAGAGAACCCTTCAAGAATGTGGGCCATACCACATAAGAGGTGCTTAGAGCTCAGGGGAAGTTGCCAGGATAAGGTAAAAAGGCTCCTGAAAGGGAGGTGGGAGGTCTGCCAAGAATAAACCTAAAACTTTTCCTGGACTGACCCAGGTTCTCAGAAAGAACCAGTCTCCTCAGAAGTGGAGTGAATGGGTGCCATTTGTAATCTGTGATGGGATAATATTTAGTAGACTCTGAGGAGGCTTCTCGATGCAAATTCACTACATTTCCCTCAAATTTTACTTTGTCATATTATCCAAACCTCCATCCACTTGAGCTTACTTATGCTAATAAACTCTTTTCACATTGCAAATACTCTTGGGAGAGCTGTCAGTCATTCACAATTTAGTAAGATCCATCTTCAGACTGCCTTCCTCCAAGCACTCAGGTTGAAATGAGCCATGGTGTGGTAGATTTTAATAAGCAGAGGGAAGAAGAGGGAGCGAGTGCTGAGAAAGATCAAAAGATGGTGTGCAGAGTGGGGAAGCAAGCAAAGTGCTAAGATGGAGGAACGAGATTTGTAGAAGGGTGCCAACTAGATTTACTTCACCACTTTACAGGTTTGCCACGAAGCTAGTATTGGAAATAAACTCTGCTTGCAACAGAACACTGAAGTGTCTTTGTCCCTCATGGAAAGTGACGGTGTTCCATTTCCTTAAACTCAAAGTAGAAAACTTACCAAGTTTGAGCACAAAGTTGATAAATCTCTGAATACAAAACTGGAAAGAAAAAACAAAACTATAGTCAGTATTACTAAGCTGTGATAACAATTTAGAAATTTTGGAGGTCAAAGGACAGTAACCCCAAATGAAAAAGCCTACCCCTTTAGTTTTCTGAAGGCCTGTCAGAGTGGAGAAAAACAGCTAAGTGAGGATGGTTGAGATCCATCCAGGATAAGGGAGGATCTTTTCATACATGTAAGCTTTATAAAAATGGGCCATGCAGAAAGGAGTGCCAAAGATAAAATTGTGCAATAGAGTTAAGATGGGGTAGGCAGCTTTCATCCATCTAGCCGACTCCTACCACCTAACTTATCAGCTAGTGTGGTTGTTTCCAAACTGGGGTACGTCACCTTCTGAGGTGCTTACTAAGTTATCCAAGGAGCACTTAGCAAGGCCAAGATTTATGGGAATAAATAATTTCTAGATCCTTAACTTCCACCGTGCTATTTTTCTAAAACTGATAAAGAATTTACATGGAGGCACAGACTGTTCTTTTAGATTTCCTTTTAGTAAGTGCTTCTTTTCCCATTTCTGAGAAAAATAAAGATATATCTCGTGTATCACTGCCTTGGGACACCTCTGGGAACAAAATAAAGGAGCAGATCAAAATATTGGTATTGGCATCGACAAAATGACAAAGTGATTCCTCTAATTAACAGGTATCACATCCTCTAAAAAAATCATTGGGCTTTCAATTCAACTTTTGCTTTCAACATTGCTCTCAATGTTGCTACTCAGGCTGTCAGCTGAAAATCACTAAAGCATTCTGTGATTTTTAACCCAACTCAAAAAACCGTTCAAAGAATTGAGTGACATTGCTATAACAAAATTTCTTCTATTCTTACTACTAATTTATATGAACAGGGTTTCATAGCATTTATTTCTCTAAAAACAAAAAACATAAATAATATTCATGCTGAAATGTAACTCATTCTAGTATTAATAGTTATTCATGAATTCCTGAACTAATTCATAAAAACAGACTCCCATCCATTTCATTAAGAAGTGCATTTTTATAACATTTTATGTTGTTTTAACCAATTATATACAGTCTAGTAACAAAAAATTCAGTACAGAATGAAATTTTAACACCCAGAGACTTAAAAACATATATGTATATGTTCCCTTTTCCCTCACACACAAACTGTAGTATATTACATTCACAACTCTGTATTCCACTGCTTTTGTACCCTTAATATATCATGGAATCTTTCCAGATCTGTACATAGAAAATGATCTCATCCTTTTAAGGGCCACAAATAATTCCATTACATAACTCACACAGAATGCTTTTCACCACTTCTTTATGGATGGATATTTGGCTTGTTGCTGTCTTTTGCTCTTATAAACAACACAGTATGGAGCATCTCTGTACACGTGTCATTTCACTTATGTAAATATAACAGATGGCATTTAAGTCCATGAGAAAGAATAAATTCTGCCCTGAACTTTTGCTGGTCTGCTTCTTCACTTGACTGCAAATTCCTTTACAGCAGAGAACAGCTTGACTGAAGTTACACACTGAGCTCAGCCCTTGGCATATGAATAAAGGAGTTGATGAGACCCACTCACACTAGCCTTCTGTAAGACAAGCCAGAGAATGTGGTAAACTACATTCCTTACCAGTACTATTTTGAGTGGGATAACTTGAGTGGGACTAATGGGAGCAAAAGAGATGGAAACTGGACCAGTCAATAAAAGAAGCTGCTGAACGGAAAGGCTCCTTTCATGGCTGTTTCACTGTCTATTCTGTCCTCTGGCTTCCCTCTCATACAACTCAGAACAGGTTGGAATTTTCAGAAATAATTTTCACTGGGAAGCTAACTTATTGGGACTGAGCACCTGTTCCAATCCTGCTTATGGCTTTCACTCCCACTTATTTCCTTGGGGTACTTTACTTGGTTACTTTTACCATCTTGAAAATCCCTGTGCCTCTTCACCTCCAAGAAGTCCTTCTCTTGTGCCTACGCTGTTTCTTTCCACCCTCCTTTCACTGACCTCAAGCACCCAGCTCAGAGACTGGTTCTTACCTTCATGAGGCTCTCCATTCTCTGGACAGCTAGCCTGCCCTTGGTGTAATATTAATGGCAGCTACCATTTCTGCCCTCCTAGGGTCTTCCCTGTAACACATCAGCTTCTGCTGCTTTTTTCTTCCTCTTTAAGCCAGGGTTGTCTTCTTCTTCTTCTTCTTTTTTTTTTTTTTTTTAAGATTTTATTTATTTATTTGAGAGTGAATGAGAGAGAGCATGAGAGGGGAGAAGGTCAGAGGGAGAAGCAGACTCCCCAT
This sequence comes from Spilogale gracilis, assembly GCA_004023965.1. Taxonomy (NCBI): domain Eukaryota; kingdom Metazoa; phylum Chordata; class Mammalia; order Carnivora; family Mephitidae; genus Spilogale; species Spilogale gracilis. Next base: position 24,669 of record PITA01016794.1, read on the forward strand.
GGAGCTGGGAGCCCGATGTGGGACTCGATCCTGGGACTCCAGGATCATGACCTGAGCTGAAGGCAGTGGCTCAACCAACTGAGCCACCCAGGTGCCCCCCAGGTCTCCTTTTAGAACACTCAGTTGGCTCTTATTTCTGCTTGGTAGATGCTTGCAGTTCTCAGCTCATGGTAGGTGAAGATGACTGACCTGTTCTGACTTTGGATCCAGTCTCCCCATTTTGGATTACCAGCTTCACAGCTTCTTCCTATACTCTGGAGACTTCAGTGTGAAGTCCTCAAGGGGATGGCACATGGTCATTTCCCCAGAAATCTATCACTATCATACTTTGAACAGAATTGAAGTAAGATCATTTCTGGGAGGAACACAGAGAGATCATTCCTGTATGGGGCCTGTCCTGATTGGACATGTAGGGAACACAGATGATCAGGATAGGTTTAGCTTTAAACAGGAACAGGTAAGAAGCAGAAGTAAAGAGGCAGTGAGGCAATTGTAACAAGGGCAGGTGTGCTAAGAGTGCTGATGAGAGAGAACAAGAATTATCGAGTGGGAAAGAAAAAGTTAACCTGATGGTTCAGGGCTGAAGAGAAGTCCTTTCGTTCAAAAGCCTCCAACATCTGGTTTGTCTTTTTTCCCAGGTAGTTATAGGTACTGGAAAGAAAACAGTACACACTACAGATCAGTAACTCAGCGGGAGATGTCTAACTCTTCAAATCCCTTTTATGCTTAAAAGGGAAAAATATACCAGGCCTTCCAGAAATCTATTTTTTCTTTAAAGTGGGAAGTCTTGTTTTTTTTTTTTAAAGATTTTATTTTTTTGACAGAGAGAAACACAGCCAGAGAGGGAACACAAGCAGGGGGAGTGAGAGAGGGAGAAGCAGGCTTCCTGCCGAGCAGGGAGCCCGATGTGGGACTTGATCCCGGGTCTCCGGGATCATGACCTGAGCCGAAGGCAGTCGCTTAACCAACTGAGCCACCCAGGCGCCCTCAGAAATCTATTTTTTTGCCCTAATCTATTAGAGATCAGGTATCTTTAATTCTGAGTTATCTAGCAACAGTAAGCAGTGCCAAGAGGAGGCACAAAATACCAAAGGGGATAAAGAAAAGAAGAAAAGTGGGAAAAGGATAAAGTTAAAAGAAGGGAAAAAAGCTAGAGACAGAGGTGTATTAGGTAGGAAGTGACTGAAGCCAACACCTGCCTCAGGGCACATGCACAGGCACAAAGCTAGATTTGAACTGAGGGTAAAATGCACTGATCTGAGGTGAGGCCTAAAAGACTTATGCTGAGGAAATGGGTGAATGGGGCAAATCCCAGCAGATTATCTGAGTTCTCTGCCAATTTATATACTACCTGTGATATATATGCTTATACAATTTACATATTACCTAGAGACTACTTTCTAATAATAATATTAACAGACGATAATAAAATGAGAAATCATTTAATGTCTATTGTGTTTCAGGTGCTTGACATAAATCATGTCTAATCCTCTCAAAACCCTGGCTTCTGTTTGGTTGTGAAGAAACTGACTTAAAGACGGCTACACAATTGTGGCAAAGGCTTTCATCACTTCATGCTGCCATCCAATACAACTCAGCAAAAATGAAAGTGAGAAAAAGTTATATGATCTGATAAAATGTGGACTTAAAAAAATAATATCCAGGGCGCCTGGGTGGCTCAGTGGGTTAAAGCCTCTGCCTTCGGCTTAGGTCATGACCTCAGTGTCCTGGGATCAAGGCCCACATCGGGCTCTCTGCTCAGCAGGGAGCCTGCTTCCTCCTCTCTCTCTGCCTGCCTCTCTGTCTACTTGTGATCTCTCTCTCTCTGTCAAATAAATAAAGTCTAATAATAATAATAATAATAATATCCAACTCTACCAGTAAAGACAAATACCTGACTAATCACTGAATTTGTAGAGACATCAGTAAGGTAGAAGGTTACACAAACTTTAACAAGGATGTTTGCTCAGTTTCTAACAACTTCTCATATAGTCAGTCAGTCTTAGAGAAATAGATTTATCTTGATATACCAAGAACAGAATGCTGTTGGTATTTCATATACAGAGACCCTGGAGTGAACAGCAGGGGATTCCAAGAATGTGAAATTCACATTCTTCTGGTAATAAAATAAGGAAAAATGAAATATAATAGCTTAGATAAGTCACTTATAGATGTGAAACACTAAATCACATATGTCAGAGGAGTTTCAGAACCCTAAAATTCAAATCCCAGGGGTCTTAGGCATATTTACCAGAGAGGAATGTAATTATAATTAAGAAGAAATAAAGTCTAACAAAATGTACTTTGCTTACAGATTATGTTGACAGAATTAAAATGCCTAGTATGGAGCCAAAAACCAAAAGACAAAAAAGTAAGAATTTCTGGGGGGAGGAAGAATTTCATGGTCGGCAGATCTAGGCATTCAGGTTCCCTAGTAGAAATGTCCCTGTAGGGACAATGGATGTCACAGCCCATCCTGGCTTGGTGAATAAGCCATTGAGATTATCCAACTTACTTATTCTTCATCAAAGTCATGCTCAACAAGACATGTTATCAACATTACTTTGCTTCTTTTCCCACAGGGACAAAATGCACTTTCAGTTAACATGAATATTTCACTCAATCTCTTATAGGCGTGTCTCTAATGAACTAGATAAGTATGTGCAGTGGACATACTAATCGAATTGCCGGCCTCCGCTGAATAGGCATCAGGCCACATCGTTCTACTCTTCGGCTGCAGCTTGGACTTAGGTGAGCCAAATAGGCAGTGCTATCTAGTGATATCCTGAGATGAGATTCAGGACCGGGCAGCCGCGACTGTCCTTGTGCACGGTGAAGTCTAGAGTGTGCACCTGGAGAGCAAAAGAGGGAAAGAGAGAGGTGTGCAGAGAGACGCAGGGGTGAGAGTCTCCAGAGGACCACAGACCACCATCTGCCCTAGCTGTTGAGAGCTTTGCAGTCCTAAGTTCTCATCATCT
>PITA01016794.1:27746-45366 GCA_004023965.1 Spilogale gracilis
TTTTTTTTAAAGATTTTATTTATTTATTTGACAGAGTGAAACACAGCTAGAGAGGGAACACAAGCAGAGGGACTGAGAGAGGGAGAAGCAGGCTTCCCGCCGAGCAGGGAGCCCGATGTGGGACTCGATCCCGGGTCTCCAGGATCATGACCTGAGCCGAAAGCAGTTGCTTAACCAACTGAGCCACCCAGGCGCCCCGCAAAAGATGCTTCTAATAACAGTGACCGAGTTGCTAATAAACTGCTAAGCTCTACTTAATTCCTTTTCACCGGAAGACCGTGGGAAAGAAAGGCAGCTTTTATTAGAAAAGGTGTCCACATGAAAAAATGTTTATCATCACTAGCTATCAGGGAAATTCAAATCAAAACCACACTGAGATACTACCTTACACCAGTCAGAATGGCTAAAATTAACAAGACAGGAAACAACAAGTGTTGGACAAGCTGTGGAGAAAGGGGAACCCTCTTACACTGTTGGTGGGAATGCAAGTTGGTGCAGCCACTTTGGAAAACAGTGTGGAGATTCCTTAAGAAATTAAAAATAGAGCTCCCTATGACCCCGCAACTGCACTACTGGGTATTTATCCCAAAGATATAGATGTAGTGAAAAGAAGGGCCACATATACCCCAATGTTCACTGCAGCAATGGCCACAAGCGCTAAACTATGGAAAGAGCCAAGGTGCCCTTCAACTGATGAATGGATAAAGAAGATATGGTCCATATATACAACGGAATATTATGCCTCCATCAGAAAGGATGGATACCCAACTTTTGTAGCAACATGGACCAGATTGGGAGAGATTATGTTCAGTGAAATAGCCAAGTAGTGAAAGTCAAGTATTACATGGCTTCCCTTACATGTGGTGCATAAGGAGTAATAGAGAGGACAGTAGGAGAAGGAAAAGAAATGGGAAGTAGGGTAATTCGGATAGGGAAACGAAACATGAGAGACTCTGGACTCAGAAACAACTGAGGGTCTTGGAGGGAAGGGGGTAGGTGGATGGGAGAGCCTGGTGGTGGGTACTGAGGGCACGTATTGCATGGAGCACTGGGTGTGGGGCATAAACAATGAATCTTGGAACACTGAAAAAATAAAATAATATAATTAAAAAGAAAAGAAAAGAAAAGAAAAGGTGTCTGTGCAAGAAGTATAACCACATAGGAGGCAAATGCCTCCTTGGGGGGACTTTACATTTGTAACTGCCAGAAAAATGAGTCAGACTTACCTGCCCACTGCTCCAGTTGCTCCCATCACCAGGGCACTCAACAGCTGCTAAATAAAAACAGACACAGAAGATTCACTTCTATGAAAAAGAGTGAGAGAAAAAAATCTTGCTACCTAAACAGCTTTATAAATTGTTCCAGAGGGCAACTAACCTGCTGGGACAGGCCAGTGGGTGACTTACCTCATCCACCCCAAAAAGGAAAGCAAACTGTTGCTGGCGATTCTGATCAACACATTGCCCGAAGTCTAAGAGATCGGTGTCACTGAACTTCAGCCCTTGGAAGGTGGGGATCTTATCCTGTATCCCGTCCAACAATTCTTCCGCACGAACTGCTCAAAACAAAAAGCCTCATGAAACTGTACACTTCCAGAAAATGTCAAGTCCAATCTTGTGAGCCATCTTGTAGAGCCCCTCACATCTGTGCTGAGTGCCAAGGGCTGTTCTCAGCTGGATATCACTTGCTTAGTAGTTCCTATGTACTTGTTAAATTTCAGCCCCCAGGTTTCCACTCCTTGAAGACAACAGATGAACGTTTTCAAAGCACAATTTCTTTTTTTTTTCTTTTAAGGAATTAGAAAGGAAGGGTATCTAAAAAATAATCTCCTAAGAAATGTCATCTAGGGGCGCTTGGGTGGCTTGGCTGGTTGAGCGACTGCCTTCAGCTCGGGTCATGATCCCGGAGACCCGGGATGGAGCCCCACGTCGGGCTGCCTATTCGGCGGGAAGCCTGCTTCTCCCTCTCTTACTCCCCCTGCTTCTGTTCCCTCTCTGGCTGTGTTTCTCTCTGCCAAATAAAATCTTTAAAAAAAAAAAAAAAAGAAAAGAAATGTCATCTAATTGCCACAATCTCTTTTCTGGAGAAGCGTAGTAGCAATAAAAGAAAAGTCAAAAGAAGGGGTGCTGGGGTAGCTCAGTCGGTTAAGCCACGTGCCTTTGTCTCAGGTCAGAATCCCAGGGTCCTGGGATTAAGCCCTGGGTCTGCTCTGGGCTGCTTGCTCAGCAGGGAGCCTGCTTCTCCCTCTGCCTGCCACTCCCCCTCCTTGTGCTCTCTTTCTCTTTCTGAAAAATAAATTTAAAAACCTTAAAAAAAGAAAAAAGAAAGAAAGCCAAAAGAAGAGTGAGGAGAGGTCAGAGTACCTTCCTATATGCTAAGCACTGAGAATACAGCAGAGGACAAGGTAGACAGTCTTTGTCCTTACTTAGCTATAGGCTTGTGTCTTCGCATATAAGAAGTGGGAGTGTGTGTGACAGACACAAGCTGTCTGCTAGAAATGCATCTTTCTTTTTTTTTTTTTAAGATTTTATTTATTTATTTATATTTTATTTTATTTATTTATTTTTTAAATTTTATTTATTTGACAAAGAGAAACACAGCCAGAGAGGGAACACAAGCAGGGGGAGTGAAAGAGGGAGAAGCAGGCTTCCTGCCGAGCAGGGAGCCTGATGTGGGGCTCAATCTAGGGTCTCCAGGATCATGACCTGAGCTGAAGGCAGTCGCTCAATCAACTGAGCCACCCAGGTGCCCCATATTCTTTTATTTTTTAAAAGATTTTATTTATTTATTTGACAGAGAAAGAGATCACAAGTAGGCAGGCAGAGAGAGGGAGCAGGAAGCAGGCTCCCTGCCAAGCAGAGAGCCCGATGTGGCTTGGATCCCTGGACCCTGAGATCATGACCTGAGCTGAAGGCAGAGGCTTTAATCCACTGAGCCACTCAAGTGCCCTAGAAATGCATCTTTCACACTTAAAAACTCATTATAAGATGGTGTCAATGATTGACAAGTGTGAATTATTTTTGATAAGATGACTTATTTTGGAGCCAATTGGAACCACCTGGTCAGCAGTTTTATGCTTTTGTGACATGGGGTGGAGTGCAATGGAGTGGGAGTTTCTTAGTGAAACAGGGTAAGATAGGAGAGATGGAGGGTAAGAAACATTGAAAGAAGCAGTACTTACTCTTTACCCCTGTCAAGGCTGGAATGTGATAGTAATAGAATGGCAATGCTGGGGCAGCAGCAGCCACCTCCTTTAGGAAATTAATTAAGACATCTGAAAGAATAGCAGGAAAAGCCATGCTGTGAACAAGTATAAAACACTGGCTCTCCCTGGTAAAAAAATTAACCATCTAGTGAAATGCAACCATTTCTCTCAGAAACTGAAAATCTCAATCACTCTCACCATTGCTGAGATTGGTTACTGCATGTCTTTGCAACTCACTTCAAAGATTTATTTTCCTTTCTGTAGAAAGGCTAAAATAAGATGATCACTTTCCTACCATACTAAAATACTATTAAAAAACTGGTGCAAACCTTCCCACATATTAAGAGAAACTCATGAAATAATACTCTTATCAAAGCCAGAAGCCCATTGGTAGGACTCTGGTGCTCTTACTCGAGGGCTAAATGTGGTCAGTGAATAAGAAATTTGCATTAGAATCAGAATCATCAAGTTGTAACAGAGAAAATTCTACAACAAAAACATAAACATTTCCTCAAAGAGGGAAGTTATAAGAATACTGGCACATGTCACAATAATTCAACCAGAGGTTGGCACTTATCCTGTTTTGGGAGAAATCCAGATATGTTAGAAAAGAATTCATTCTAGTTTGAGGATTTGTAATTTCCTGCATCATCCTCTATGAGCTTTCACTGTGACATTGCTACAGAGTATAAATAAATCCAGCAGGCTTGCTTACACTGGAAAGTGGGAGAGAGAATCTTATGTACTTCATCTGACTACTGTGATGATGTACTCTGTCCGTGATAATTGTGTGACAAAATTATTATGTATAACTCATTATCTTTCCTTTGTCTGTCTTTTTGGAAAATGTATTCACATAAAATTTTTATAACCATGTGAAAAAACTTTTAAAATGTTCATTCTCAATTCCCCAAATGGCAGTATTTAAATTACTTATCCCATTTTAACAGTAATTTTCTCTCTACCAATAACAGATGAATTTCATGATTATTTTGACCCAATTACATTTAGCTATGAATTTATTTAATCATGCGTGCAATCACAGATTGTCTCTCTTCAATACTTTCAAAATTTGTATTTCTTTTTTTGCTAATCAGAAGGATTAAAAAGACTCAACACACTCAGAAGCCACAAATAGTTTCTATAAAGAAAGCAGAGAAGGAGAAAGCAAGTTGGTATTTTGGAAGACAACGAATCTTTCTCTGAAATCTCCTTCAAATTTATTACTCTCTCAACCTTGAACAGACCATGTAGTCTCAAGATGCCCTCACTTACATTCCTCCTTTTTTGAGAAAAATGATCCCATGCTTTGCCATGTGGCTCTGACTCCCTACACAACCGACCAGACTAAGAGTGTATGCCTGATCCTAACGCAGGAACCTGTAGGTTGACCTGGGGCTTGGTGGATGACCCAATCAGAGTACTTCGTAAAAGAGTTGAAGCCCTTCTTAAAGGAGTCTTTTCTTTTATGGATCCAGGGAGACCAAATATTTTGGACAACTGTTGCACTGCTGCAACTTCATGCCATCAGTTGGTACAACTTTACTTTCAGGAGTTTAGTATAACCATTTTGAATGAAAGGAAAAAGAAGTGGAGCATGTGAGGCACTGTGTGTTTAGACTACCTGCTTACCTTTGTTCCATGGCTTGAGAAAGAAAGGTGCAATGACAGCGATGCCATCAGCTCCTATTTCTGCTGCATGTCGGGCCTTTAAAAGAAGAAAGAAGACCATTATGGGTCTGGTCACAATTCTGATGTCTGTGGGTTGTGGGGTGGTTTCCCCAAATCGACAGGAAATTCCCCAACACCAGCTGCATGTCCTGCAAGTCTTCTCAACTCTGATACGATCTCTCTGGAAACAGGATCAGACTGCACACTGTAAGGACTCAGTCTTCCCAGACTACCCCACCTCCCTGAACTTTAGATGCTAATCACAAGCCCAGGTCATCACCTGTGCTTCTGACCAACTGGCTACAGACTTGAAGGTTCTAATGATCCCCTCTTTGAGCTTAAAGAACTCAGAGGAACGTTTCACTTACTAGACCAGTAGTTTATTATAAGAGGATATAACTCAGGAGCAGCCAGGTGGAAGAGATGCATAAGACAAGGTATGGAGAGAGGGCTTGTAGTTTCCATGTCTTATTCAAGTGTGGGTGTGCCACTCTCCCCAAATTTCTACATGTTCACCAACCTGGAAGCTCTCTGAAACCTGTCCTTTTGGGTTTTAATGCAGTCCTCACTACATAGGCATGGCTGATTAAATCACTGGCCACTGGTGACCAATTCAACCTCCAGTCCCTCCTCTTTTCCCAGTGATGGAGGTCAGGAAGGACTGAAAGTTCCAACCCTCTGATCTCCCGGCAACCACCCCCCACCGTTATTTGCTTTCTAAAAATCACCTCATTCATATAATAAGAGACACTTTTATTGCTCTCATCACAGAAAATTGCAAGAATGTTAGGAACTCTGTGTCAGAAACTAGACAAAGACCAAATATATACATTTATTATAAATCATAATACCACAACTATCTTGGAATAAGTGATTTACATTTGCCTATAGCTTAGCTACTGAGAGTAGCAACAACCTTCAAATTTGCCAGCTGATGCATACTACAGAGCAAAAAATAAGCCAAATTTAATGATGAATGTCATAACCAGGAAAAGTCCCAAACTGCAAAGTAGAGACCCTGGTGGAGATGACCTGTGCATTTAATCTTATTCTTCTTCAGACTTTGTCAGCATGGAAAAAAAACCTTGCTAACACAGACATGAGTGCTTCATTGTGATAATTATAACTATTAATAGAGAAACTTGCAAGTATGATTTCCGTTCTAGTGTTCAGCCCATTGGATGATGCTGCCTTTCCTGCCCAATGAGATAATAGTCATATTTTAAAGTTTATTCTAAATTTATCTAAAAATTTTAATTTATGGATTGTGAATGCAGTTGAAAAAGTTTAAGAAGAAAAAGATTATGCACATAAAGGAAGATACAGTGTACTACTATTTTGAGGTTTTCTTAAATTCCTCCAGAAAAAAATGACCATTTCCTTTTGCTGAGCCCTTAAAACATTCTTAACTATTTCGAGACCTAAAATCTACTACATTGCAAGACATTGTGTACGGTGACAATTATCAAATAGAATGAGTCCCCAAGGGCATGTGTCAGATCTTGTCTAGTTAATCATGGTGATAAGCACATAGCAGGGACTTGTTTACTGCTTCAGAACATGTCCCCCTGCCTAAAAGGGAAAAATACTTCTCCCTGAGACTTTAATAATATCTAACACTAACAGATGTGATTAGCTTCCTGCAAAAGTAGGAGAGCCAAAGATAAGACTGGGATATAGGGCAAAGATCAATCATGACATTGGATATAATTTCATTAACACCAGTTGGATGTTACATATTTGAATCATTTGTTTAGCACTCTGTTAAGGATAAGACTAGAAGGATAATCTTAGCTGAAAATAAGGAAAAAGGAAACAGCTAAGAGACCATTGATGCCAGTGCCCATTCAAATAACATTCAATGGAGTTATGGCTAAGCAGATGCCAAATTACAGTGTCACTGGCAAGATTATCTACACAGGAGGGGACTGTCCCTATAGCATTATCTCTATAGCAGGGGATTATCTCTATATGAAGATTATGTCTACTCCATTCTAGTGCTCAGCCCAATGGATGACAATCTTTCAGGTCAAGGCAAATTTTTAAAATTTATATCACACATAGGAAAAGATAGTAATTAAAAAGAGACAAAAATAAATTTCTTACATCATACTACCTTAATCGCAAGGCCTACTGTAAGAACAAATCATGTATAAGAAGGATATATCAAATCTCCAAGTTCTGATTCTAGGCTTATTAAGCAACAACCTAGCAATATGCCTTCCCCTGTGGCTTGCCTAACAGTACTGAACTGCAATTTTGCAAATATATATTATACATCCCACTTCTAAATTCAGTAATAAAAACAAATAAAACCCATCAAGAAGATGTTGGGGCTAGATCAAGTCACTGTAATCTTTGGTATCAGAATATATAAATTCTGAAAGCATGGTTAATTAGTAGTGGTCCAGGTATTGGACCTTCTGGTAAATACTTCAACACTGTGAAACTTTCTTTTCTCCCCCAATTCACAGAGTCCTCAAAACGAGTAGGTCATGTACTTTTCTGCCAGAAACTGTAACTTCTTCCATTCCTGCTCTGTGCTCCACATAATCTGCTAATCTCTAAACCTGGAGCAATCCAACTCTTTGTATTCTTCAACCTATGTTCTGGTTGAAGACTATACCTAGAAAGAACTTTTCATAACTTAGTTGAATGGTGGTAAGACAAATTTATGACTTACAACTTCAATTGGTCTTTAGCACCATGGGCAAGCCTTTTAAAAAATTAACTAATTAGGGGTGCCTGGCTCGCTCAGTTGGTAGAGTATGACTCCTGATGTTAGGGTCATGAGTTCAAGTCCCATGTTGGGCATAGAGCTTATTTCAAAAAAATTCTTTTTTAAATTGTGATGAAACCGCATAAAATTTACCACCTTCATCATTTTTAAGTGTCCAGTTCAGTAGTTTTAAGTATAATCACATTGTGTTATAAAACAGATCTCTAGAACTTTACATCTTGCAAACCTGAAACTCTCGATCCATTAAATAATTCCTTCTCTCGGGGAGCCTGGGTGGCTCAGTTGGTTAAGCGACTGCCTTCGGCTCAGGCATGATCCCGGAGACCTGGGATCGAGTCCACATCGGGCTCCCTGCTTGGTGGGAAGCCTGCTTCTCCCTCTCTCACTCCCCCTGCTTGTGTTCCCTCTCTGGCTGTGTTTCTCTCTGTCAAATAAATAAAATCTTAAACAAAACAAAAAAAAATAATTCCTTCTCTCTTCCTCTAGCGCCTGGGAACCACCATTCTACTTTCTGTTTTTATTTAGACTATTTTAGATACCTCATTTCAGAGGAATCCTATAGTATTTGTCTTCTAGTGACAGACTTATTTTATTTAACATCATGTCCTCAAAGAGGTTCACCGATATTATAGCACATGACAAGATGGATCCCCTTCCTTTTAAAGGTTGAATAATATTCTACTGTATTATTAAAAAGAAAACCACAGGACCGAAATGGAGTCACTTACGTTAAGGCCCCATATCAGCAAACCAAGACTTAATACCTAACCTGACTGTAGTTTCAATCCTTCTAGAAACGTAATCTTTTAAACTGTCGACATGGAATTTCCTGGTTAGCCCTAGGAAATCTACTGCCAGACCCTTACCTTATCCCTTTGGAGAGTGACCTTGTTTAAAACAATGTGTTCTTTGCTAATAATTTCCATTTTCTTGCTCCCTGTCTTTAAAAACCTTTCCTTTTCCACAGCTCGAGAGAGCTTGTTTCTGTTTGCTAGACTGGATGTTGCCACTTTGATCTTTCAAATTACTCAGTTGCATTTTTGTACTTTAATATTATGTATATGCCACATTTTGTTTATCTATTCATCCACTGATGGGTGTTTGGGTTGCTTCCTCATGTTTCTATTATAAATAATGCTGATATGAACATGGGTGGGGACAATCTGTGTTTCTATTTTTCCTCCCATTCCCCTGGGCAGCAATTTTCAATTTTTGCTGCTCTTCACATCTGAACCCCATCTTCTTTCATGCCCAGCAGATGGCTTTGCATTTTGCTTCGTAGAGAAACAGATTGGCTCAAGTTCTCCTTATTTGCAAACTGAGCCACATCCATACCTACCCCTATTTCGCTCAGAGTAAGAGACACCTCTGTCTCTTACTCCAAATTCTGCTATGGGAGTTATCACCTCAGACTACTCTCATTACGGCTCTGTGTCTGCTCTTGGATTGTGAGCTCTGAGGCTCCACATCTCATATTCCTCAATGACAGCATCTAATATATTACAAAAATGGCATTGGGTTTAACTTCAGCATAAAAAAGGAGCCCTTTCCCTTACGCAGAATCTAAAAAAACCCAAAACAAATGAACAAATAAACAAACAAAATATCAGAAACTGCCTCATAAATACAGAGAACAAACTGGTAGTTGCCAGTGGGGAAATGTGCAAAATAAGTGAAGGGGATTAAGAGGTACAAACTTTTAGTTAGTTATAAAATATACAAGTCACAAAAATGAAAAGTATAGCATAGGGAACATGGTCAATGATATTGTCATAACATATGGTGACAGATGGCAATAACACTTATCCTGGTGAGCACTGGGTAATGCATAGAATTATTGATTCACTATGTGGCACACCTGAAATTAATATAACATTGTCTATGTCAACCAGACTCCAATAATGAAAGGAGGCCCCTTGAGGGGTCTATCCCAGATGGACCTACATACATACCAGTTCTTGTGATTCTTTCAAGCTCAGGGCCCCTACGTGAATGACTATCTGATCCAACCTACAAAAGAGAAAACATTGTTGCATCACTTGGAAGTTTACAGGAACCCAGAATGGCTGAACTACCCTGGTTTGTGCCGGTTTGGGCAGTTAGCTAATGTGCCGCTAATCTCAAACTCAAAACTATTAAATTCTATAGTGGTCTATTTAAAATTAGTCTAATAAGGAATTAAAAAAATTGTCTAGGGAGTAAATCACAACCAAGCAGAATTCTGAAACCAAGAGTCAATTAATCAGTACTGGAATACGTATCTTGACGAAGCACGGTTTTAGATGGTGTACTGATGGTGATATGTGCGTGCAGACTGGTGTAACACGAGGTACTTCCGGTCAGAGAGGAAAGTAAAGAGGTTCTTCAAAGAGTACAGCCAGGAACGAGCCATATGAGAAATGAATTCACTGTAAAAAGCTTTTTCCTATTTTGTAAGTCCTCAGAATTTGGCCTCTTATGAGAAGTTTCCTCTGAGATCCCAATATTCATCTTTGGGGGTGCTCCATGTGGCCCAATGGGCGGAGGCCACAGTGAGCCTGGTATTCTCAGAGCAGGATTAATAAAACTCTGTTGTGAGTCCAGTCACCCCAGCGACTCTTCTGAGAGACCCTGAATAAGGCACATGCCATCTTCAAGGGATGGAGACATGGTGTTCTTGTTTAGGCCCTATCAGTGAGTCCCCGGTGACTCCTGACTTGTCATGCCTCAAGTGAAATGGGGCCTCACTAAGGAAGTGATGTGATCAGGATTGCCTTTTTAAAGATTTTATGTATTTGAGAGAGAGAAAACAGATAGGTGGGGAGGAGCAGAGGGAAATGGAGCAGACTCCCTCACTGAGCAGGGACCCCGATGTTGGACTTGATCCCACATCCCTGCATGACCCCATCGGAAGGTAGATGGCTAACTCACTGAGCCACCCAGGTACCCTAGGGCGCATTTTTAAAGGATAAGACCTCTGAAAGAAGAAAGGAAGGCTGACTGATAGGCTTTACTCTTATCAGCTGCTTTTCCGCATGACCTCCTTTAACCTTTCACACCTCTTCTCCTGGCTCAGGTTAAAAGAAGCCATCCATTCCTTCCTCCCTTCCAACCTGATGCTAGGTGCTACTAGAGAAAATCATCCTATGGCTTTTATCCCAACTTGTTCTTTCCCAATTCAGGAGAATGAGGCTCCAAAAAGCCTTCTGGTCATCACGACTTACTTCTCTTCCAATTCCCTGCAGTGGCTATTTCAAATCTGGACTATTCTCAAGCTAATTTCGACCCATCTCCTTGTTCCTGGCAGATATGCTTACTTTCAACACACCAGAAATATCCAGAAGCTTCCTCATATACAGACTGTCCCACTTCTCTTCTGCCTCTCCTCACTTAGCTACCTCCTCTTCTGTGCTTTCCTCCCACCTTTTGGGCTGTCCTCTAAAGTTGCGCTGTCTACTTTTGGTTTTGTTTCAACCCCCTACCCCCAGACCTTCCCATCAAAGGTATCAGCTGTCGAAGCTCTCCTAATCTCCTCAGCCGTAACAGTGTCTTTTCAGCAGAGAAACATGCTCAAGACTTCCCCAATTTAAAGCAAACTATCCTTTTCATTTTGCTTCCTCCTCTCTCCACTCCATCTCTCCTTCCCTTCACCAGAAAATGTTCTGAGAATGGGCTATGCTCGGGCCCCCACCCACACATCTGTGGTAATCCACTGACCCACAGTTCCTGCAGCTGCTCCTGTTTCAACAACCTGGCTGGCTCTGCTCTCTTTGAGGTCATCCGTCACGGTCACTTCAAGCGGAGCAGTCTTCTCAGCCCTCCATCTACTGACTTCCACAAACACCCAACATTTGTAACAAATGTGATGACGAACAAACACAGCATTTAATTACAACGATCTCCTGTATAAGACTTGCGATTATGTGCCAGGTGCTGTTCGAATGCTCACCATCACCTCATAATATACATTTTCTTTAAAGATTTTATTTATTTATTTGACAGAGAGGGAGATCACAAGCAGAGAGGCAGGCAGAGAGAGAGGAGGAAGCAGGCTTCCTGCTGAGCAGACAGCCTGATGCAAGCCTCGATCCCAGGACCCTGAGATCATGACCTGAGCCGAAGGCAGAGGCTTTAACTCACTGAGCCACCCAGGCGCCCCATAATATACATACTTTCATTCCAATTTTATAGATGAAGCACAGGGCAGTTAAATGACTTGTCTGAGTTCAGAACTCTAGTAAGAGCCAGTGCTAGGACCCGAACTCAGCCAGACGGTACAGTCCCATGCTACATTGGCACGCTCTCAAACATTCTTCCCTAAGTGCCAGGATTCACCCCCAACCTCCGTCCTGACCTTCTGAGGGCTTTCTGTCTTTGCCCTCTTCTCTATCTCTCCATTTCTGGTGCTTTTCTTAATGTCGATCCTTAACCTTCCTTGTTTCTCTGTCCATGGTCTTTAACCTTTTGATGCCCACAATCTGTCTGGAAATGAGCTGAAAGCTGATGGATCAGCAGGAACTGCTTCCATGTATATGCAATTATCCTTGGCATACAGTTTCAGAGTACTCAAGGTGCTCTGAAGCCATTTAAGGATCTCCAAGGAGGTCATGGGCTTCATTCACACTGACAACCTCTGCTCTAGGCTCACTTGGGACTTACCTCCAATCTTTGCCTTCACCTAAGGCAATGTCAATCATTGCCTTCTCTGATCCCTGTTTATGCTATTTATCAGAAGAATCAGTGTTAAATTTCATGATCTGACCTCTCCATTGGCTGGAAAGCAAACTGAAGGCAGAGACCCTGTTTCATCTCCCTGGTATGAGTACGGTGCATAACACACGACAGAAGAGACAACAAATTAAACTTGGTTAATTGAGTGCACTTATCAAACTGATCCTATCCTAGTTGTCTACCATGGCATGAACTGAGTCCCTAAGAATACAAAAGGAAGCACCATGGAGAGAATGTTGAGTCATATGCAGAGATGTAGAGAAGCAACGGCTGATATAAGCGTCAGGTACCCATCCTGAGAGGGGAAGGGGTTCAGAAGAGCCAGTGGATGCCAGAGTCCGTCACCAGCCCCTTCCCCTCTTACCCCTCAGTCCAAGTAACATGAGGGGGCCAGCTTTGTAGATAGATGAGGGGCAGCCTCCAGCTTCCAGATGGACCCTCTGGGAGCCAGGAGGGCCTCGCAGTCTGGCTGCCCACCACCCAGAAAGGAGGGGCACTCCTCTGCCTCAGCTCCTTGCCAAAGTACCAGGATCCCTGTGCTTCAAGCCTGACCTTTGGCCAGAAGGTGGGAAGCTGTGTTACCAGAAAACGTCATACTCTTTGCAGGTCTTTCAAAGAGCACCTTTATCCTGGTGATGCCACTCACTTGTTCCGCCCCTTGGTCACCCACTCTTCTGCGACCTGGCGACGCTCTGAGACACTTAGGGACAGGCCTTCTCCTGTTGTGCCATTCACTGTTCCAAACAGAGAGTCAGTTAGTGGGGCCAACCCATTCATTTTGCTCCTCCATCACCAACACAGGAAGTGCAGGGTCAGAACTCCCTGCTTAAGGAAAAGGAACGTGGGAAAAGATCAGAGGATGGAATCTGGAAGGGAAATGCCACGTTTCCATTTTTATCTAAGATTTTCTTCTTTCCATCTTCACCTTGTCCCAAGCAGTGGAAAAGTTAATTATGACTTGTAATAACAAATCTGTCCTTGCTATTAGGGACAGAGAGTGAATATTTAAATACAGACTGAGATAACTTCCCTCAGCCTAAATATCCAATCACACCCCTCAGTTCTATTACTTGAGCTTGAATGGCAGGAAAATCAACACCACCCAATACTGGGCGATCATAAGTGGGAGTTACTTATGAGGACAGTGATGCATACTACAGATCTACAAAGATCTCAGTCTACAGTTTAACATGATGGTAGCACTCTAGGACAATTTTTTATGCTAATTCACAAGAAAACACCAAGAATATTAATATTTATTTAAATACTCTTACAATAGTCACTTGTTCTTACAACAATCTTGCAAAGCACAAATGATTCTTCTCCTTTATAGATGCAAAGATGAGGTTCTGAATCACTAAAGAAATTTGAATCCAAAATTGTGTC
This sequence comes from Spilogale gracilis, assembly GCA_004023965.1. Classification (NCBI taxonomy): domain Eukaryota; kingdom Metazoa; phylum Chordata; class Mammalia; order Carnivora; family Mephitidae; genus Spilogale; species Spilogale gracilis. The sequence goes on from PITA01016794.1 coordinate 41,459, forward strand.
TTTCCAAAACTTTCCTTTCTAATACAATAATCTCTTAACGGATCAGAGAAAGTATGCAAACAGCACTAGGATACATTACTGGGGCCTAATGCATCCAGATCTCCAAATACTGAGTACTCTCAGTTGGGGTAGAGAAAGGTGGATAAGAGTAGGAAAGAGTGTTTATCACTCTGTTAGGGTCTTAAGACACTTCAAGTATGCTCTACTAGTAGGGATGTTCCTACTTCTTCCATAGATCTGTGACCCTTTGAAGAATAAGATTCAGTCTTCCCTGACCATAGCTTGAAGCCAAAGGACACCAAGTGCTTCTGTGTTCAGGTTCTGGGTTTTGACATGTACCCTGACCACTTTTTGCAGAGGTTTTAACCTGCCTCCATTATGATCTTGTGCTTCCGTTCCTGAGGGACCCCTGTTGGCAGAGCAGTAGCTTGGAAAAAATCTGTAGAGTCCAGTCTAAGGGGCCAAGCACCCACAACACCATGTAAGGGGCAACTCAGTCACAGGTAAGTATAGTTCTCAGGCCTAAAGTCTGCAAGATCTGATTTGATCCCACCATCTATGAAATAAATTAGTGTAACTGCTGGACCTGTGATTCTTTTATAAGCTGCCTTTAGAGTCTCTCTATGGTTACCATATGAAAGGTCTGGGTGAAGACACCAAAAAAGCTCATTCTTAAGAGAGAGAAGTTTAGATTTTGCTGTTACTCTACAATTTTTGGCTAAGTGCCTTTAGGTACCCTAAAGAATATATCTGAGCCATAGATTTTCTTCTTTAAGTTGGGATAAAAATAGCATCTTATCTGTTTTGAAGGTATACCACCAAATTAGGTAATCTCTTGAGGTGCTTTCCAGGTCTAAAACTGATGAGTCTCTAGAGTCCCAAATTTTACTTAGTGTAGCCAGGCTCAATCATAACCTATGACACAAGACACTGTGAACTCCTGACCAATAACCAGGTGAGAGCTGCTTTCTAAGAACCAGGATAGAGCTGTCTAGAGAAATGTCTAAAGATGACTCACCAAAAATATTCTTCACTCCCTGTTCTTCCACAAGGTAATCCACATACTGATCAATAACTGAAAAGTTGATTTCTCTAAAGGACACAGGAAAAAAAGCATATTTAGTCTTTAGATTATTATTCAACCAATCCTCAAATCTATAAACTTCTCTCTTTTGTTCATAGTCATTAAAAGTCCAACCAGCCGTATTATGCTAAGTGAAACAGGTCAGTCAGAGAAAGACAAATACATCTGATTTCATTCATATGTAGAATTTAAGCAAAACAGATGAACACAGGGGAAGGGAAGGAAAAATAAGACAAAAATAGAGAGGGAGGCAAACCATAGGGAACAAACTGAGGGTTGCTAGAGGGAAGGGAGGCTGGTATGGGGTAATTGGGTGATGGGTTTTGAAGAGGGCACTTGATATAATGAGCTCTGCGTGTTGTATGCGACTGATGAATCACTGAACTCTACCCCTGAAACTAGCAATACACTATATGTTAACTAAATTGAATTTTAAAAAGTCCAGTTAGTCAATTTGTAAAATTCTTTTTTTTTTTTTTAAGATTTTTATTTATTTATTTGACAGAGAAACACAGGCAGAGAGGGAACACAAGCAGGGGGAGTGAGAGAGGGAGAAGCAGGCTTCCCGTCGAGCAGGAAGCCTGATGTGGGACTCGATCCCTGGTCTCCAGGATCATGACCTGAGCCGAAGGCAGACGCTCAACAACTGAGCCACCCAGGTGCCCCCAATTTGTAAAATTCTTAACCTGCTCTAATAATGCCTGGATTTTTCCTTGTTTCCTGGTGATTTCTCTACTTACCCATATATACCTCACTTATGTGAGCAACATGCCACTATTTATCACAAAGGTTTTACCTTTAAACATCCCCAGGAGTAATATTTAAAAAGAAATTAAATTTAAAAAGTAAGTTAATGATCTTTTGCCCTTTTGGGGAAGAATGATGATTAGGGCCATGGTTAAATGAGAATTTAATATTTTCCACTTGGTGAGGAGCAATCATTTTTTTAGGCCTACAAGATAGGAAATTTCGATCTCTTTTTTTTTTTTTTAAAGATATTATTTATTTATCTGACACACAGAAAGATCACAAGTAGGCATAGAGGCAGGCAGAGAAAGGGGAGGAAACAGGCTCCCTGCTGAGCAGAGAGCCCATGCGGGCCTCAGTCCCAGGACCCTGGGATCATGACCTGAGCCGAAGGCACCCAAGTGCCCAGGAAATTTCGATCTTAATAATATAAGGATTTTAGCACTTAATGTTTGTGACAGCAAATGAAAGCTTCAGTTGTATTTGCTAGTTTTACATCAGAGAGGATTAACACTGGAGAGGAACTTTGCTCTCCCTGCCTCTCAAAGCACGGGTCTGTGGAAGAGCAGTATAGGTAACTTGGGGGGGGGGGGTTGTATGAAAGGTAGGGTCCCAGGCCCCACACAGTCCCACCCAGTCAAAATCTGCATTGTAAGATCCCCTTGCGATCTGCATGTACTCAGCTTTGAAGAGCAAAGACCTTGTACGGATCTGATGCTTAAGGCAATAGGGCTCTTTTCCTTAAAATCACATTGATTTTTTAAAATCTAGAACCTGACACACACATTGTATAAAGTGACCTGTTCTCAATCAGAATGCAGGTGAGGATGATGGGGGATGGAGAGCAAAAATCCAATAGAAAACCATGGCTATGGCTCTAACGGATGTTAAATGTCACCAAAGTCATGGTTACATTGCCAAAAACAAAAAGTACTAGTTGGCTTCCATTTAAATTTTGTCAATGGGGGCCAGAGAATACTAGTTTAATTTCAAGTTTATTAATACCCTTTTCATCTTTTCTTTCTGTATTCCTTAACAGAAACAGAAGAAACGGATGCATGTAGAAAACAAAGACATCAAAAGGTATTTGTCAAAGGTATCAGGAACACGAGGGATAAAAGCAAAGAATGCACAGGTGATCACTGTCCACAACATGCAAATGACATCTGAGCCAGCCACTTGGGAAGACTGTGCTTTGAGGCCATTGTAAGGCCTCCAAGAGGAGCAGACTCCCTCCATAATGGCCCGTGGTACTGTAACATTGCCCTCCCTGCCCCACTTGCTCAAATGCCAAATCCTGGCCTCTCAGTCTTGCTGAGCAGAGAGGCTCCCTGAATGCACAACAGGAACAAACTTAGGTTGTTCTCACCTAAAGGGAGGATGGCAGGTTATTTGCCTAGACGATCTATCTCAACACCTTCATTTAGGTCAGCTTGAACTGCTCAACTTGAAACAACCATGCCTCAGACATTCCTGACCATTTGGAACCTGCTCCTGGCTGCTTCCATCAGCCCTTCACAACTTGGAATAAGCTCTGAGATGCAGGAACAATCAGCAGCAGCTTTGCTTGCAGGATACAAACCCAGACTTTGACTTACAATGTCCATCTACCAAAGCAAGCAACCAGAAAGCAACTCCCAATCACTTCCACACAGACTAGAACAGGAAATATACCCAGTGGCCCCAGCTTATGTGGGAACCACAGATTCCAACACAGTGGCTCTCCGGGCACTTTCACTAAGTCTTGGCACCTCCCCAATCCCATCCCAACCACAATCTCAAGATCACCTAGAGCAGGCCTAACTTTTTCACCAAGGAGGAGCCTGGAGAGCTCTGGGTCAAGGGCTGGTAGGTACTGTACTCCTTCTGTGTGTTCTTTTGGTTTAATCTAAGGCTTAATCATTTTGGAAAGGGAAGCTAGAGAGCCTGTTTCCATTTTCAGAAACACTTAAGGAAAGAAACTGTTTCTTGAGGGTACATATGTATGTATGCCTAGAGTGGACTCTAAACTCAGTAGGGACCCACACTACCAAGTCGGCCTCTAATGGCAGTCTACCACACATACTCAGCACCCCAC